>CAWUCQ010000111.1:0-139426 GCA_963920725.1 Rhamphomyia laevipes
GGGAAAAAATAATATATAATGCACGAGTTCAATTTATTGACTCATTAAATTTCTTAAACTTTTGGAAAAGTAAAAAAATTAGAACAATTTAAATCATGTTGTAATATATTATTCTTAGCCTGAAGTAAAAAGAAAATTAATATTACGCTTAAGTTTAAATCTCTGACTACGGGGCAAAACCATTTAATTCAGAATTTCAAAAAAAAATTTACTTCACCTAAGCCAAGTTCAATGACAATCGAATATTTTAGTTAAAACATCTAACTCAATCTGAATGTAATATTTTGCGCAATTCTACATTGATCAACCAAGCCAAATTACTAAAATTAATTACGGTCCAAAAAAAGGGTTGCCAAGCACTTAACCGTTTAGTTTCCCAGGAAGTTGAGAATTAAATGTAAAGCTATCCACATATGGATAAAAAATCTTAATATAATACTATTGTCAAATGTAAAAGTAGCAGAACATATTCGATAAAAACGCTTTTCTGGAAAACTATAAATCATTACTTAAGTGCTTTTGTCCCTCTGCCAGAGAAATATTTTTAATCGAAAGTTAATGTGGTGTCAAATTTCTTATTTTCGATATTTTAGACGAATTAATTTCAATAGTTTATATGAAATGTGCAAAAATTAATAAAATGGTTATTATTTTATATAAAGTATGGAATTTATTTTCAATTTTTCGCCCATTTCAGTTGAGTCTGAATTATTTGACCCTTAAAATTCCCGAAACTTTTGGAAAAGTAAAAAAAAATCCATTTAGATCGTGCTATATATTACCCTTAGCCGGAAGTAGAAAAACATTTAAAATTACGCTTATTTATAAACATTTTTAATCGAAAAATGAACGAAATGTTTATAATTTTGTATGGAATTGGAGATTTATTTTTGCCCATTTTCAAAGAATTACTCATTTCATTCATATAAATCAGCGTTTCCCAAAGTGGGTTCCGGGGACTGATAGCAGGGGTTCCGCGAACTTTTTGTAAATAAATAATTTATAAACAAAAAGATTTATAAATAAAGATTAATAAATAATTCTCGATTTTATTCGATCCAATTTAAAATTATTTTTCAATTCCATTGATATTGCCTTCAAAAATGCATTTCCATTCTATTTCATATGTGCCAATTCCAGATATACGCATCCAATTATCAACAATAAAACCAGATATAACAAGAATTTGCAAGGAAAAAAAACAACAACACTGTTCACACTAATAACATTCATAAGTTTTTTTTTTTTATATTATTAATCAACAATCGAACGAATTTATTTTATTTTTCGTATTATTGTTATTTTTTTTAATAAGTACAATAATTTTCTGTAATACTTTAGCTCTTATTAATATTCCCGATATTAAAATTCTAAGATTTTTGTAAATAGGGTTCCGTCAAAAATTTGAACTCAAAAAGGGTGCCGCGGTGAAAATACTTTGGGAAACGCTGATATAAATTATTAAAATGTACAAAAATTACCAAAATCTGTATTATTTTGTATGGTGTATGGAATTTATTTTCAATATTTTGCACATTTGCGAAGATTTACTTATTTCATATAAACTATTAAAATGTGCAAAAATGAACAAAATTGGCATTATTTTGAATGGAATGGAATTTATTTTCAATATTTTACACATTTGCGCAGAATTACTTATAATAATAATAAAGTTTATTTCAAATTCATTATTTGATTACAATATTAGTAACTATTAAACAAAAGTTTACAAGACAATGACCATAAGGTTGGCTATTTCAATAAAATATATAAAAACATCAATCTTATCAATTTAATATAGTAATAATATAATGTATGCATAATAATAATATAATATAATTTATATGTATTTAAAAGAGCAATAAAATTTATTTATTTAAGTTTAGAATTCATTTATAATTAGGCTTCTGTATTTTAAAGCAGATTTTACAAAAAGATAGAAAAACTCATAATTTTTCCCATTAAGGTAATCAGTAAATTCGTACAACGAAAGTATTTCATTCCCTAGAAATTGTTTTCTATACGATTTATAAATTGGACAGCGTGCCACAAAATGATAGGTATTTTCGGATTCATCTAAGTTGCATATATTGCATATACCAGTAGTATTAGTTTTAAAAGCCCGTGCATTAATATTTAGTAAAACGAAGAATTACTTATTTCATATAAACAATTAAAATGTACATAAATGAGCTAAATGTGCATTATTTTGTATGGGATATGGGATTTATTTCCAATATTTTACCCATTTGCGAAGAATTACTTAATTCATATAAACTATTAAAATGTGCAAAAATGTTCAAAATGTGCATTATTTTGTATGGGGCATGGATTTTATTTCCAATATTATGACCTTTTTATTACTTTCCTTTTATTAAATTTACAATTCATGTTTTCCTCACCTGGGCATAGCTCCTAAACGGCTTTACCGATTTAACTCAAATTTGAAACTTAAGCTCGTGTTATTAACCACTCGGTACTTTAAAAACTTAAAGTAATAGGGGGGTTGGGCCTATTTTCTAAAAAGTCATGTGGGGTATCAAATTAAAGGTCTTGATGAGTACATCTCGTTGGGTAGTGTTTCGGGCAACTAGGACCATGTGGGGCCCTAAAAAATGGGGCCAAAAATGAAAAAAAATCATGTAGGGTATCAAATTAAAGGTCTGGAAGAGTAGATATCTTTGGGGTAAGTAATAGAAGTGTTTTGGGGCAACGCGGGTCATGTGGGCCTGAAATTATTATTAATTTCCTTTTATTAAATTTACAATTCATATTTTCCTCACCTAGGCATAGCTCCTAAACGGCTTAACCGATTTAACTCAAATTTGGAACTTAAGCTCCAGCGTTTACCCATTCGATGACACATAATTTTCATGGCCCGGCGAGGGGCGGGGGTTTGGGCCTATTTTCAAAAAAGTCATGTGGGGTAGCAAATTAAAGGTATTTTACTATACTTTACCTTTACTGAATCTCTAATCTAGTACGTTTGCAGTTAACCCTACTACAATTGACCATTACTGAAACTCTAGATACAAGAATGAGAGATTATATAATTTTAGTATTATTTATTAGTTTTTAGTCGCATATTACTATTTATAAAGGAAAGCATTTTTAAAAAATGTTTTTTTTTATTTATTTATTTTAATTAATTATCTGGTTATGCTTAATTTTAAACGTGGAAAAACAATATTAATGCACGTGCATCCGAATCAATTGACCCTTGAAATTACCAAAAGTTTTAGAAATGTAAATTAATTTAGATCAAGCTACATATTATTCTTAACGGGAAGTAGAAAAAAAATTAAATTGCAATTCATTGACCCTTGATTACCAAAAGTTTTAGAAAAGTAAATCTATTTAGATCATATTACATTATTATTCTTGACCGGAAGTAGAAAAAAAATGGAATTATAATTAAGTATAAATATTTTTAACCAAATTAAAGCGGTGTCGAATTTCATTAAGGTGAAAATTACTTAATAATTAATGTGCAAAAATTCTTAAAATGCTCATTATTTTGTATGCAGTATAGAATTTATTTTCAATATTGTGCACATTTTATTTGCACATTTCCTTTGCCACAGAACCTATATAAATGCACTACTTAGGTACATACATATTATATAAAAATAAATTAAAGTCAGCTTTGGAATTCAGAACCTATAAGGTGTGGGTGAAATGGTTTTTAAATCCTTAAATTGGATTCAAATGTAGTTTTACGAAAATTTATGAAAATATATGAATTTTTACTAAATTTCAAAAAAATATACATAACAAGTTTTTTCCATATGAACTTGTACGCAATATAACCATTTATCGACTTTTAAAATCAATAGTAACAAACAAACATACATAATTCTATTGCTTGTCCGTTTTTATGTAATCGAACATAAATTATAATACTGAAAGTGATAGAACCAACGATTTGCCAAAATAGCAATTTCCCTAAAAAAATTTCCTCAATAACAATTTCCCTAAAAGTAATTTCCCCAAAATTATTTTCCCTAATGAACAGTTTCCCTAATGGGTAATTTCCCTAAAACTATTTAACAATAATTTAGGGAGGGCGCGAGTTTTGTATTTTAATTTTAAGTTTGAAATAAAAAAAAAAATTTATTTATTTTTTTATTTTTATTCAAATTTTTATTTATTATAACTTATTTTTACAAGTTCACAATATTATTTAAAACACTTTAACAAATTTATTTAACGATCTCTTTGGAGCCGTTGTGGACTGATTAAGTTCTTAATTCAGACTAACTTTTTCAAATCTTAAATTCTAGATTATATATTTTTTAATATTACAAAATTATATTTAATATTCAAATTACAAAATTATATTTAATATTCAAGTTAAAAAATATTATTCTCATGATGCGAAAAATATTTGATCAGCATTAAAAATATAAAAGGTTCTAATTGCATTAAATATATAATATATGTAATATTAATTAGTATTTCATCATTTCCTTTATTTTAAAGTTTTTTATGATATTTTAGGTAATTGTGAAATATTATATTTTACTTAATTATTTATTTTTCTAAATATTTTCTCACGAAATTTTTTTTTTAAATATTATATTTTGGATTTATTTTATTAGATCAAATTTTTAATTTTACTTTATCCATCAAATTTGGGGTTTGTATGTTATCAACGGAAGTCACGTTGCTGTTCATAGTTTCTTTATTTTCAAGGTGACTTTTGTTGGATAACATAACTCCTCCCCCCTTAGATTTTGGATTCTCCTAAATTCTATTAGATATATTTATTTTAAATTTCTTATTTTTTAAATACAAAAATACAAAAAGTAATAACATTATTAATATAATTACTGAGAGTGATCCAAATTCTATGTTTACATATTTTTGATATTTGAGTTCTTGTATCTTATTCAAAAATGTTTCATGTTTTAAAACTATATCTTCAAAACTTAATTTTGTATTATTTATGATATTAACATCTATTGGAATGATGAATTTACTTCTAAATTTAGTAACTTTGTTGCTAAATTTCATTTTATCAATTTGTATAATACAATTTTGAAAGTTTATAAAATAATTTCCATTAAGTTTTAGTTTTCTTTCATCACAATAACTATTAAATGTTCTTTCTTTAACATTATTTAATATTAACATATCATCTCCAATTTCGATATAATCTTCTTCATTATTAACAATATATTTACAATTAATTTTAAAAATACAATTTTTACTAATTTTAAGTTCTTTTAATGTTTTTTCTTTTATGTACGACTTATTTTTATCTTCAATTATATGTTCTAATTCTTGATCTATTTGTTTATTATTTAAATTTGAAATTGGTATTAAAAGTTTTTTATTGTATACCTTTTGTTCTGTTGGAATTTTTATAGCAAAAATGATAGATTCATTATAATACCTAGCTACCCCTAATCTGATTTGTGTCAATTTAATTGAATCTATAAAATATGTTCTAATTCTTTCAGTTATTGTATTATTAAAACGTTCTATATCAGAGTTACCGGTATGGCTATTTGGTTTCGTGACATGATATTCAATTTTTTCCTCTACACATAATTCTGTAATACTTCTTGTGTTAAACTCATTATCAAAAACAAATTTCTTTATTTTACCTTTCATAGCTAAATATTGCCATAATTTTTCAATTATTGTTTGACTATTACGGGCTTCTAAATAAAAACTAACTACATGTTTTGAAAATTTGTCGATGAAATTTATAAAAGAGTGTTTGGTATTAACATAAGTATCGACATGAATTATTTCATTAGTTGTTGATGGAGTTTCGGTTAAGTGAAATTTTTTCTTTATTGGTTTCCTATCATATTTACCAGCAGCACATATATCGTAGTTATTTATTATTTTATGTACTGTTATTTTTAATTTGGGATTGTAAATTTTATATTTTATACCTTCGTATGTTGCTATTATACCAGAATGTCCTAACTCGTTTTTATGAAATAATGAAATTTCTTTATTTAATCTTTCCTCATCTTGAATATCTATTGCTAAATAACTACATTTAATAAATTGTATACTATCATTTCCTGCGAAGATATTTATAATAATCTTCTGCACTATATTATATTCATGGTCCTGTAATTCTGAAAAAAATCCTATTTTTCCTTTATTAATATATCTTTTGAGTATATCACTAACATTTTCATTTTCTAAATCTCTTTTATCGATATAAATTCTTCTATTGTTAAAAATATTTTCAAATTCTTTCTCTTTAATTTCTTTTAATATAATCTGTGTTTTAAACCGATTTACTATTGTTTCTAATATTGATATATGATCATTAAAATTTTCTTCTTGAGAGTGAGCAGTTTCGTTTTCTAAAGATTCATTAGTAACAGCATTTATATGATTATTATTATTATTTTTATTGTTAATAAAACTCAAATTTTAAGTTTCTAAATAGTTATCTACTGTATTTAACTCGTCTGTTTTATATTTTATATTATCTTGTCACTAGTATCATCAAACATTAAATTGAAACTCAAATTCTCAGTTTCTAGTATGTCTTTGTTTTCTAATAAATTTATTTCATTTGTCTCAGAGTTTATTCTACTTAAAAAGTCGTCAATTTTATTATCTTTGGCTTTTATATTGTCAAATTTTATATCAGATTCTCTCAAACAAACAAAGTTTATTTCTATATCTTCTTGAGACAATCAATTTCCATTGGAGTTTCATTAGATTTATTATTATAATTGTTATTTCTGTAATTGTTATTGTTATTATTAGCAAACTGCTTAGACTGACCTGATCGACTGTTTTCATTATTAAAGGATCTATACTGTCCAGTTCTATTATTGTTATTATTAACATAATTTCTATCTTGTCTAAAATTATCATTTCGTCCAAATTGTCCTGATGGTTGTCTAAAATTATTTTGTGGTTGACTAAAAATCCTATTTTGTGAATAATTATTATAAAATGGTCTATAATTATTATCATGTCTATTATTTTTCGGAGGTTGTCTATTATTATCACGGTTAATGTCTTTACGAGGTGGATTATTAAATCTATCCCTACTAAAATTTCTTTTAAAATTATAATGAATCACATCACTTTCATCTAATAAACTTAAATCATCAAATACATTAAAAACTTCATTTAATGTCATATTCATTTTAATATTTATCCGATAACTACCGGTTAGCATATCTTTAACTATATCTACTAAATTTTTGTCATTATTCACTGGACTATAATTTGTTGGTTTATTCTCGTCGTATTCATACAATTCATTTAATTCATAGTTTATTGGTCTTAAAATATTAAAAAGTTCTCTTAAATTACCTACTCACTTTGATATTTCGGCTTTCATCCATCAATTTTTTGTAGCTTTTACGTGGTCGGAACTGAGTCTTCAATTCTGTTTTTACAGCATCCCAGGTTAAGTTGTCGCCTAGCCGTTGAATACACACTTTTGCTGTTCCCTGGATTTTTTCTTTTACTACCATTTGTAGTCCATGCTGCAAAAGGGCTGCATTATTTCCACGTAAAGATCCCACATTTTCGACAGCTGCAATAAACTCTGGTAGACTGTAATCATATTTACCGTAAAATGTTTTTAGATGTTGAAATTTGTTTAAAACTTGGTCTGGTGTTAGTTGAAAAATTCGTTCGGGTTGTGCAATTTGTCTTCTTAATGATACTATTTCTCTATTATGTTGCTCAGTTGCTCTTGCATTTGTTGCATAAATTGTTGCAAGTTTTGAATATCTTGTTCTTCCATCTTAGTTTCTTTTGTATTTATTTTTCTATTTAAATCGAATAGATTTTTTCTGCTTTCTTTCATATACTTATTTTTTTATACAAAATTTTCTTTCTTCGTAGTTACTGATTTTTAAAGTTACCACTGCGTTTCGATTTTGTTTAAAAAAAAAAGATTTCACTAATTGTTATATTTAATATAACTTTATTTATTTTTTTCGATCACTGGACCCTTATTCTTTGGAAAAGGATCCTACCGACTGCACCAGTTTTGTATTTTAATTTTAAGTTTGAAATTAAAAAAAAATAATTTATTTATTTTTTTATTTTTATTCAAATTTTTATTTATTATAACTTATTTTTACAAGTTCACAATTTTATTTAAAACACTTTAACAAATTTATTTAACGATCTCTTTGGAGCCGTTGTGGACTGATTAAGTTCTTAATTCAGACTAACTTTTTCAAATCTTAAATTCTAGATTATATATTTTGTAATATTACAAAATTATATTTAATATTCAAATTACAAAATTATATTTAATATTCAAGTTAAAAAATATTATTCTCATGATGCGAAAAATATTTGATCAGCATTAAAAATATAAAAGGTTCTAATTGCATTAAATATATAATATATGTAATATTAATTAGTATTTCATCATTTCCTTTATTTTAAAGTTTTTTATGATATTTTAGGTAATTGTGAAATATTATATTTTACTTAATTATTTATTTTTCTAAATATTTTCTCACGAAAAATTATTTTTAAATATTATATTTTGGATTTATTTTATTAGATCAAATTCTTAATTTTACTTTATTCATCAAATTTGGGGTTTGTATGTTATCAACGGAAGTCACGTTGTTGTTCATAGTTTCTTTATTTTCAAGGTGACTTTTGTTGGATAACATAACTCGCGCGCCCATCCCTAAATTATTGTTAAATAGTTTTGGGGAAATTACCCATTAATCTGTTTTTTTTTTTTTTTTAAATCATAATTACTTTTTCATCCAATATCTTAAATTTTTCTATAAAAACATTGTTTAAAATGAAAAGCCGAATATCTATTTGAGGAAAAAGAGATTTATATTCATTTATAGCAGCGTATTCTAAATCTATTAAAATGCTGCTTGGATTGAGATTAGGCTGAGTTTTTTTCAATTCTTCAAACATTTGCGTATATGTTGCTTGGCTCTTGTCAAGAACCAGACCAAAGACAAGCGGAATAGTTTTATTTTTTATAACAACATGAATCGTATAAAACTGTTTAAATATGGATGGGCTAGACTTCAAAGTACCATCTGAGTACCAGTCATTACTTTCGGATAAAATATCTAAAGTTTTACGCATACCAAAAATTATGATTCGGTTTTGAACATTACGCGCTGCATTAATTTGGTTCGAGGAAGCTCAGAAGCAACTGAAATTGGCGCTTCTTTAATTTAATTTCTTAGCTTATCTGCCACTACTTTAGCAGGATTTGCACGGTGATTATGTTGAGTATAAGATTTCACTATTACCTCCCCGCATATGACAATACGACCATTACATTTTAATCCCCTACATAAAAAGCAACGCCAATTAAAATATTGTCTTTATGCTTATAATCTTTATGATATATATAACCATCAAAAAGTAATCTTGGATTTCCCTTTTCACTTTTAACAAATTGTAAATTTTGACTCATCTTATAATTCTATACTTGACGACGGAAAGAAATCTGAATACAAAATGAGAAGAGAACTAATCAACTAACCTGGATAGACCGAACAAAAAAATGCAGAAAATCCTCAACACAATCCAATTCCCAATATTTAAATTTTCGGGAAATTACTCATTAAGGAAAATAGTTTTAGTGAAATTGCTATTAGGAAAATTGTTATTGAGGAAATTGTTTTAAGGCAATTGCTATTAGGGAAATTATGTTAGGGAAATGCTTCCGTTTCCATCTAGACAACCAAGTTATATTTTGGGAAAATCTTAAAAAAGTTGATGTTGCACAATGTAAACGTTGTCAGCGGTATGGTTATGCAGCGTTCAATTGTAAAATGGAATACAGGTGTGTTAAAGGTTGTCAACCATGTTGTCAATCATTCATTTTGTGTTTTATGTAAAAATACTGCTCATCCTTCATCTTATACAGGGTGTTCAGTTTTCCTTAAATCACAGCAAGCTAAAAATGCTAAAAAAGAATTCCAAAAAGAAAAATTAAATATGCGAGCTGAAATGCTTAATAACTATGTATCCTCTAATACAAAATACTCAGACATAACTAAGAGAATTAATAAACAATATAATACAGAAAATCAAACTAGCAAAGATAATATAAAAAATACAAATAAGTTACTAGTGGAAATAAAAGGTTCTTTAGATACTATAAACTCTAAATTTAATAACCTGGAAATTTCTCTAAACCAACAAATAAAAAGAATTGATGTTCTATATGAAATGTTTTTGAACACTAATTAGAATAATATAGAAAATCAAACTAATTTAAAAATAATTACAATTAATGTAAATTCTTTTGTTTCTAAGACTAAACAAGCATACTTATTAAACATTCTTGAAACTCAAAAACCAGATGTATTAATGTTAAATGAAACAAAACTAAATGAAAAACATAAAATTAGCTTGAAAGAATATAATATAATAATAAAGGACAGACCCAATTCAATACAAGGTGGTGGTACACCCATTTTAATTAAAAAACATTTCAGTTACGAAACTATAAACCTAACAAACATATGCAGCTTCAAAAGTATAGAATCGACTATTATATCATTAAAGTTAAATCAGAATATGAACATTATTATAGTTTCAGCATACTCATCCTATGAAAATATTAACTGGAAAAAATTAAAAAAAGTCCTTACATCAAATTATATTTCAAAGAGTATGGGACTAACAAATCTAGTTCCTAATAATAGAAACATAGTAAATGATGAAATATACTATTATATAAATACTATTAATGATTTAATTAATGATACAATTAATAAAACTGTCCATCGGAAAAAAGTTTAGTATTAACAGCAATGTTAATATTTTTATAGAAAAGGGTACAATAAAAATGATCCAATGTACATAAGACTTAAATCGATATTGTATAATCTAAATATTCTAATTACAAAATTTTAAAATATCAATGAGTAAAGACTGGGAAACAACAATAAAAAAAAATTATACCTTCATATAATATGTTTCCTCAACTTAACAAAATATTTAGAAAAAATAATAATACAGAAATATACAAAATTTAAAGATAAACCATAGTAAAACGCAGCTTTTTAATGCTGCTAATATAAATACAAATGATCTTACTATAGATGAAAATGATAATTATATAATATCAAACAAGCAGCAAATTCTTAATATTATTGGGGCAAAAATAAAAAGCAGCCATAAAATAAACACACTTTTAAATGGTAATAACCAAAATATTACAGTAAATGAAAAAGTTATAAATTTTACTAATAGAAAAAATATAGATAGAGGTAATAACGTAACTTTAATTACATTTAATAATAATATGAAAGCAAATTCATTAAAAATTTGCCAAACTAAGAGTAATTTTTTTATTGTTAAAAAACGTTCAAGATACTTTCAGAACATTAAATAATAAAACTTCAACTAGACCAGACGGTATTCCAAATATAGTATTGAAAAATTGACCTGATATTATCATTGCACAATTTTGTACGTTATTTAATAATATGTTAAATAATACTTATTTTCCAGTTATATGGAAGAAATCCAAAGTAATAGTAATTAAAAAAAACCTGGAAAAGAATCATGTGACCCAAAAAGCTATAGACCGATTAGTATTCTTTCAAATTTAAGTAAAGTATTTGAAAAATTCATAAATAAATATCTTGTAGATATAACTAACATTAAAGGTATTATCCCAAATAATCAATTTGGATTCCGTCAAAACAAATTAACGTCGGATATAGTATGTTGGTACATAAATAAAAAAGAAAGTGTTGGAGCATGCCTTATAGATTTTGATCAGCATTTAATTCGGTATGGACAAATGGATTAATTTACAAACTTATTACTTATAATATTATCCAACACATTTAATCAGACTAATTCACGATATAATTACTGGAAAACGTTTTACGGTTAACATTACTAACACTAGCTCTAGCAAATTTTTTTTTATTGAAAATGGTTCACAACAAGGTACTGTTAACTCGCCAATTTTGTTCAATATATTTTTGAGCGCTTATTACAAGAACTTAATAACAAATCTAAATGCAATATAGCATTTGCAGATGATCTAGTAGCTTATGTAGCTGGTAAGAAAGCTTCAATAATACAAAAAGAATTGCAGGATTTGTTTAACCTAGTAATATGTTATGCTAACTCATGGAATATGAGAGTTAACTTAAGCAAGTGCGAGGTTATTCTTTTTAGAACAACTTTAGATAAAAACAATATACACGTTCGACAAAATTGGAGAAACTTTCATATTTGTACACCAAATCATTTAAAATTAGTAAATAAAAAAGTAGTAAAATATCTGGGTGTATATCTGCAACACAACTTAAATTTTTCAGTACATTTTAAAAATAAAATCAATTTAGCTAGAAAAGCCTACATATATGCTGGCCCAAAGACTATTTAAATCAAAATATCTGCTAACAAAGGTTAAAGTATTGGCATATCAATCTTTTATTAGGTCAATTTTAACATACGGTTGCCAAATATGGTTAATGTAAGCGCGTCAACAATGGAAAGTTATAGAAAACTGGAAAGAAAACATCTTAGAGCTTGTACGGGGAAATATCGAAAACCTGAGTCAAACTATAGACATTATTATTCCAATAAAACATTATACAGTTCAGCAAAAATATCCAGAATAGATATTTTTATTTTACACCTAATTCGTAAACATTATAATAAATCACCAACAATAATTGAGAATAGCTTAATATCACATGCACCATTTGCAGATAATAGATATATCGTTGAATGTCTAAAAACTGGCTTCGTACCGCCTGAAGCATTTCCGTATCTAGATTTGCATGAATATATTCAAAGTGAGCATAATAACATTCCAATAATTTACCATGCATTTAGAAGAAGCAGTCAAAACAAATTATGTATGAACCAAACTTAAATACCAACATCGAACTACCTATTTGGAGATATAATATGGATCTACCTCAAAAAGATATAATTTATGAATTAAATAAAAATAAATACTGGTGGTTAAGCCAGCAATAATTTTATTAAATTTAATATCTGCCGAAAGTTGGTATCTGTCGTTTTTTTAGTCGTAGCATAGGTTTAGTTAGTTTTAGTTAATTTAGTTAGTAGTATTAGTTTTAAGTTTAAAAATAAAAATGTAATAGTTGGTTTTCATTATTAGCCTTTTCCAGCTCAAATTCAATAATCTAAAAAAAAAAAAAACATTTTTTTTTTTAAATGAAAATTTAAAGTATATAGAAAATAGTGTAAAATACAATTAAAATAATAACAAAAATATAATTTAGTGAATTCTTAAATGAAACATTAAATTTAATATTAAGAAAAAAAATAATAATCATTTTTTATATTTTTTGTATGATAATTTTAAAGTTATAATGTTATATTGGCTATAAAACAAATAAAATATATTAAAAAAAAAATACCAAATTTTATATACTCTTCGTTATAAGCCATGAGCCTTCGTTATCATAACGAAATGAAATGTTATTCTTATTTTAACTACTCACTGAAATATGCCTCCCCAGCTAATTTTTATGACAGCTTATAAGGGCTGATTTTACAGTGGAAGTTAAACTAAACCAATTGTGTAGTTTAAGCCTGCAACTTAAGCTCACTGGGTTTCTCAATCAAAATTTTCGCTAAAGGTTAGTACGCAAGTCAAATGAAGTGAAATTTTAACGCGATCTTCAAAGCTCTCCAAAGTCTCCGGTGAAATAAATAGCCGCGAAAAAGTTGTGAAAAATAGACAGGTTAATTTGGAATTTTAATATTTTGACAAATCAAATGTTTGTTTATGTTTATAAATGTTTTATAATATTTTTGTGGTAAAAATTAATTGTTGGATACTAAGAGCCGTTTTTTCAATGCGAATTTAAACTCAGTTTAAACTTAAACTTAGTTTAATTCGAAAATTAGTTTTTTCAATCTCTTAAACTAAGTTTATCTTCCTTAAACTTAGATAAAATTAAACCACTGATTTTCGTGGTTTAAACTCACTTAATCTTTATTTTGTTATAGTGTGCGTATTTTTACGCGTATGTATGTCAATCAGCTGGAAAAATGTTATGACAATTCAAATGTGAAATTTATGAATTTTTTTTTGTTGTGACATTATTATTTTGGTATTAATTGGTAAAAGAAATTATTATTAAGAAAAGTGATTTTAAATACTTATTTTAAATGGAAGATTACCAAGATGTGTTGGATGATGATGAGAACATTTTAAATTTTACATTTTAATATTTAATGAAATAATTGACCATTTTAATAAATGGGATGACTTTGATTTCTTTACTAGATTTCGGTTGTCAAAAAGCATTGTACAATACGTGCTAAATTTAATAAATGATGAAATTTTTTCTCTTTTCTCTGGAAGAAATAGTATCTGTTTTTTGCATTCAATTATATTTTTATATTTTTTTACACCATTAATGATTTTATCTATTTCTACACTACTGTAATTTGGGCATCTTTTTCGGGATACCATTTTTTTTAAATTAATTATTTTGCATTTATATTTTACCACAAATTCACAACTATAAAAACATAAACAAATAGGCAGTTTTAATTTTTTTTAAAAATCAATTGTCAAAGTTGCCGGTATTTCCATAGCAAACTTAAATTTCCCTAGGAAATAAATATTTCCTTTACTTAAACTCAGTTTAGTTATCCCTAAGATAAATTTTTATTGAGCAAACGAATCATAATTTAAACCAAGTTTAAATTTAAACTCGGTTTAGTTATACTTAAGTTTAAACTTTCATTGAAAAAGCGGCCCTAAGTAGCGGAAAGAAAACAATAGTGAATATAAATATTATAATAAATATTATATTCGAGATCTAGCAGTGATGAAGAAATAGAGATGAGAAATATACTCTTAATTCGAGTAGTAGCAGCAGCAGCGAGGATAAATAAAAATTAAAGTTGTAGTTGCAACTGCTTCAATTCCTGCAACAATATGTGCGTACAGACACAAAATAAAAGCAATCGTTCCGTGTGGGTAAAACCATATTTAAAAGAACGGCATAAGAGAGGACGCTTTGTTATTGATGTATGCTTTTTATTTTAATAAAAAATATATACCTAAAAACATTTAATTGCAGTTTGACAATATGAGGTCAGATATTAATAGATTTAAGGAGAATTTTCACATGAAAACAACTGCTTTTGATGACCTTTTGAGCTGTTGGAACCATCACTATAACCAAAAATAAAGTTTCGACCAAATACGACTCACTTCCCCAAAAGAAAAATTGGCTATTGTACTAGAGTAATTTTATTTGTGTATTTAATATATAATTTTTTTTAAATTTATATTTTTAATAAAATTATAATTTATTTCCTTTTCCTTTTTTTTGGAAAATAAAATAAATGATCTAACAAATTTAAAAATCAAAATTAAATTATTGAAAAAAAAAACTTAAATGTCATAATTTTATCGTGAAATAATGTTCAAAACATTATTTCACGTGAAAAATTATTGGAGACTTTTACGCGCTATCTGTTGGTTGGTAAAAAAGGTAGGTTTTTTCACAAATTTTTCATAACTTTTTCACGCGAACTGCGTACCACTTCAGCGAAATCAGAAAAATGTTTCATTTCTGATTTCACGATGTTAAATTTATATGAAAATTTGACTAGCGTGGCGTACTAACCTTAAGCTACGAATAAAATCTTTCAATAATGCGAAATATCGCAGTTATGATAGTTATTATAGAAATATAGTACCTACTTTTTTATTTTCACAGAACAAAAACCAGACTATATGTCATATATCTTCAATAATATGAATAATTACTATGTAATTAAATTATAAAAACACAAAATAATCATTGCAAAAATTTAATTGCAATAAATAAGGATATCAAATCCCATATTTATAATTATTGAACTATATACATATATATTTCTAATGTTTATAATTCCATATGTCACAATAATGTTTTCAATATTTATTTTTATCAACTTTATTATTAGCCTAATTTTAAATTAATCGCATTATTTCAATTATGATAAAATGTATTTTTTGTTATATCCTCTGACTAAACGTGTAAAACAAAAATCTTTAAAATCATATACGATGAGCAACCATTAGAATTCATTTATAAAATTATATGTTTACTATAAATTTTTTATAAAAGGGGTAACCAAAATTCGCTTAGGGGTTGACTGGTATATCTAATATTGATCGGTTGATATGAATGAATTGACACCATATGTGTCAACACGCAATAATTCACCAAAAATAATCCAAACAATTGACCATGGCTTATTTTATCATTTCTTTATTTCGCGCTACGTGATGTAAAAAAAACAGGTTCAATAATCAATAAACTAAATATCATACATGAATCGTGGAAGAGTGACAAAACAACAACAAACTATTATGCGATAAATCCAACCCTCATGAAATGGTAATCTTTTCAGATAATTATTTAATAAATTGAAAAATTTTTACTAATTTTTTGAATGCTCAATTAATTTTATTGTAAAATTAAATATTATAAAGAAAGAAAAAATATATTAAAATATGGGCTAAAAATAAGATCCCACTTATTTGAAATATTTAAGTTCCAAGATGAACGAACACCAATATACCATCCTGATTTTACTAAGGGAGGCGCTGTGTTGATTATCAGTTAATGTTAGTATAATTAAAACCAAAAAAACATTTTTTGTATTTGGGAGACTACTAGTAATCTATGTAACAAAATTAAGGAGGATTAACTAGAACCCTATAGCTTTTGAATATTTGAGGGTTTCTAGATTCTAGCCCTTCTAATTCCGAAGAAATAGCTATAACAGACGGATGGATGGACATATTTTAAATTAATAACATTAAAAATCGTACACAGCACAATATTCGTAAATACAAGGTGTAATCTATGGACAACAAGGTGTAATCTACATATAAAAATGAATAAAAATAATGTAATTCCTTTAACTAATTTTGTTCAAATAACTTATATAATGTTTTCTCCAAATTTTTAACTTTATTAAAAATTTCCTTTAAAACTCTTTAAAGAAAATTTAACTGTTTTGACAGTTATGGAACTTAAATGATAGTTGGACACTTTTATTTATACTTAAAAGACGCTTTCAGAGCTATGCTTACATTTATTTTAAGGTGTTAGTTAATTTTTATTAACTATTTTATAAAATATATTTACTTGCATTGCTATACTTACTGAACTCATAACAAATAAATAACTCAATATTTTTTAAACAATATTCTTGTTCCTTATTATAAGGTAAATTTCACTACTATGTATGAGATAGAATAAAGTATATATTCTATGTATGAGATAGAATAAAGTATATATGTATACTATATGTTAGTTATCTATTAATATAGGTTGCCAAAATTATTTCTAAAAATATTTCTTAATTACAAATTATTACTATATTCAGAAATTTAAAACATATTACAATTATCTTTGGAATAAATATAAACTATCGTAGATTAGCAATATTTATTAAAAACCAAAAAATTACTTAATTGCCAGCCGGTATTTTATATTTAGGGGTTGCAATAATGTTTCATAAATTAAGGGTGAGTTTATGACTTTACATCATGAGTTTTAAATTGTATTATAACAACGCACCACATATACATACAAATATGAAATATATATATATATATATATATATATATATATATATATATATATATTATATATATGTAATATGAATATTTTTGTTAATTTTGGCTTATGTTATTTGGACAAAATTTATGAATATATTTTAAAATATTTGGTATTTTGATTATCGTTTACGTTAAAGCTTAAGAACATATGAAAATAAAATTGGTTGTAAATGTTTTATTTAGCTACGTTAATGTTAAATGTATCTCAGCAAAGATAATTGAAATAATTAATTTTTGTTAAGATATTTCATTAGATATAAAAGGGAATTTGTTTTATGTTAATGGTTTTTTATGAGCACAAACATATAGTTAAATATTATGCTATACTTGTAGTTCTGTAAACACTGTGTGCTATTACTAACTATAATCAACTATTTCCGCGACATATGCTTTTATTTTTAAAGATGCAAGAATTGTAATAAATTTTTGTACCTTTAAAAAATATATATGTAGCTTTTCAAATAATATTTGTTCTAATAATTTTTATAACGCTTTATCGTATAGCAGCAGAGTGAATTAACTGTACTTATACTAATCCGTCACTGTTTACGGGTACACCGTACACACATATTTTTTTTGCAATAAAAATATTTCTTTAATAAATAAACAAATAATAACGCAACAAAAATATCATCTTGTGACATAAATAATAACAAAACAAACACCAAAATTTAAACATAAACTAAATTGTAACAAATTCCAATCATCTGTGTTGACACGGGATGATCTTATTTCAACCCCATTTATTCAAATAAATATATCATCAATGAATAAATTATTTTATTAGCCCTTAAAATGAATAAAAATCAAAATTCTATTGATGCAGAGGGAATCTGTTACACAGATCGGTTCGGGACTGATAATTAACCCCTCGAAATATTCTCAAAAACAAATAATTTCGCGATGATGAATTTTTGCTCTTTTCAAAGTTTTTTTTTCTTTATTGATATAATTCTTACATGTAGGATTTTTTTTTTTTTTAATTTCCAAAGATAAATTCAACAAAATTTAATCTGTATAGAGGACAAAATAATCTGTAATAGTTTCAATTTAATTTGAACAGATGGGCGGACGCTGGGATAATGATTATCAAAATAATAAAATATTATAATTTACTGACGACAAATTAACACCGATTATACACCAGAACGGAAATTATTATTATTATTATTCTAATATTTATATATGATTTTTGAACAATGTTTTCTTTTCGATCGAATGTGTATACGTGCACGCATAGAATTTTTTATTATTAAATTGATATTTGTTCTGGGAACGGGAGCATTTCCCTAAAATAATTTCCCTAATAGCAATTGCCCTAAAACTATTTTCTCAATAACAATTTTCCTAATAGCAATTTCACTAAAACTATTTTCCTTAATGAGCAATTTCCCTAATGAGTAATTTCCCGAAAATTTAAATATTGGGAATTGGATCGTGTTGAGGATTTTCTGCATTTTTTTGTTCGGTCTATCCAGGTTAGTTGATTAGTTGTCTTTTCATTTTGTATTCAGATTTCTTGCTGTCGTCAAGTATAGAATTATAAGATGAGTCAAAATTTACAATTTGTTAAAAGTGAAAAGGGAAATCCAAGATTACTTTTTGATGGTTATATATATCATAAAGATTATGAGCATAAGGACAATATTTTTATTGGCGTTGCTTTTTATGCAGGGTCTTAAAATGTAATGGTCGTATTGTCACATGCGGGGAGGTAAAAGTGAAATCTTATACTCAACATAATCACCGTGCAAATCCTGCTAAAGTAGTTTAAGAAATTAAATTAAAGAAGCGCCAATTTCAGTTGCTTCTGAGCTTCCTCGAACCAAATCAATGAAGCGCGTAATGTTCCAAACCGAATCATAATTTTTGGTATGCGTAAAACTTTAGATATTTTATCCGAAAGTAATGACTGGTACTCAGATGGTATTTTGAAGTTTAGCCCATCCATATTTAAACAGTTTTATACGATTCATGTTGTTATAAAAAATAAAACTATTCCGCTTGACTTTGATCTGGTTCTTGACAAGAGCCAAGCAACATATACGCAAATGTTTGAAGAATTGAAAAAAAAAACTCAGCCTAATCGTAATCCAAGCAGCATTTTAATAGATTTAGAATACGCTGCTATAAATGAATATAAATCTCCTTTTCCTCAAATAGATATTCGGCTTTTCACTTTAAACAATGTTTATATAGAAAAATTCAAGATATTGGATGAAAAAGTAATTATGATTTAAAAAAAAAAAAAAAAACAGATTAATGGGTAATTTCCCCAAAACTATTTAACAATAATTTAGTGATGGGCGCTTATCTACTTTTGGGGTATATGTGTAAAAATTACAATAGATTTTTTCTAACATTTCTTTTATTTTATTATAATGATAAATTTTTTATACAATTACGGAATGTTTATTTGGCCCTAACCTTTTTAAGTAAAAGCTAACTATCTTTAAATTCTCTTTAATAATTTTTACGAGTAGTATGAAATACTATGAAGTCTGGTGATGGGTTGGATGGTCAAAAAAAAAGTTCGCTCAAAATTTTTTTCTAGACATTTCCGAGGTCGGGGAGTCCGAAAATGCAAAAAAAAAGTGTCCGGGGACGCGTACGCTTTTTATGTGCGCAGCAACATCTCCTAGAACCGCTCGTCCGATTTTAATGAAATTTGGCACACAGGCTCTAACAGACTTCAAGATGAGATCGATGCTTTCAGTGGGACCATGTTCGATTTCCCCATTTATGTGGGAACCTATGTGTTTTTGTTCTACGGAAAAAAGTAAGAAAAAATTTCATGTCTCAGATTTGGATGAAATTTAAAACATAGATTGGTATCACGATTGTCCATAAGCCTATCTAGATACAGGTCTGTAACTTCAGGGGGTCCATGGTAAAATTTTCGATTATAATTTCGTATGCTCTAGACTAGAGCATATAGTAATTATTATCTAATTACCATAAATTTTGGTACATATGATAGTTTTCGTATGAAATTGGCGCATGTAAAATTTAAAGTCGATACTTCAGTGGGTCCATGTAAAAATCCGTAATTACTTTTCGTAAGTTCAACTCTCTATATCTACAGTAACTTTCATCCAATTTCAATGAAATTGCACACACAGTTTCATTTAGTTATCTAGTTGATACTCCACAAATTTGTAGTTGGTAGGTATAGTACGTTCATGGTGGTCAAAAACTAAGTTGCTCAAGCAATTAAGTTGCTCAAATATTAGTTTCCGAAGAATATTTGCTTTATGTTCTACAGCGTGTAATTATTATCCGATTTCAATGAAATTTGGTACACAGGTTGAGTTTGTGATTATGCATAGGTTGACTAAATTTTAGGTTAGTGATTAGAGGGTCCATGTTAAATTTCTGATTAATATTTCATATGTTCTAGAACATATGGTAAATATTATTCAATTTCAATGAAATTTTGCACACAGGTTGGATTCGTGATTACGCATGTGTAGACTAAGGTAGAAGTTAGTAGCCTGAGGGGGTCCATGCTAAAATTTCCGATTAATATTTCATATGTTCATATGATAAATATTATCCAATTTCAATGAAATTTTGTACACAGGTTGAATTCGTGATTACGCATATTTATATTTATTATAGTTATTTTAATGATATTATTTATTATTAAAGAAATAAAAATATAAAATTATTAATTTTTAAATCAATAAATAATAATGATGAGCAATTTTGAAGAAAGCACTGTTTGTTATTATTACAAAGATAACGTTAATTACAAAAAACTTTCGGACATAAATCGCTGTTAAACATACTACGAGTTATCTGCTCACCTAGTTAGCAGCTTTTTTTTATGTCTTCAGGATCTTGGTTAAAGATGATATTTGGGGGAAGTTTCATCTTTTTGCTTACTTTATTCTGTTCGTTGGTAGATGTTGTTTTATTCTTCTCGGACGAATTTGCTGTGTTTACCTTTACTAATTGTTGTGTTTTTTGTGCATTGTTTTTTTTCTAACAACTTCTATAAAGTCATTTATATTGTTTCATTATAGTTTCATTATTATAAATTAATTATTAAGAATTGTAAAGAAATATGATTTGTTTCTCATAATAAAAATAACTAAGAATTGTCAAGTAATATGATAATTAAAATAAAGTAATTTATGATTATTAAAATAAAGTAATTTCCAACAATTATAAAGTAATATGATTGTGCTGAGAAAAAGATAGTTGGAATAATCACACATTTGAAAAAACGCTTACTTGACAATTCCCACAAGCAAACTCTATAGAATATAAGAAAAATAAAATGTAAAACTTAGATAATAATTAATAAATATTTTTTAAGTTTTCAGTTTTTGTACAACCTTTGTAAGAACAACAAATCTTTTTTTAAATAAACAGTAATTAAAAATCAAAAGTTAAGTTATATTACTGGCGCAGTCGGCACTCGAATCACTAACAAAAAGTTATAGTTTCTGTTAGAAAATAAATTTAATTAAATTAATTTAAGAAAATTAATTTAAAATATCCAAAAAAAAAAAAAATAATAACAACTTTTGTGAAGCTGTTTAATAATTCTTACAAAAACAAAAACTCATCACTTGAATTGTAATTAATTTAAGATAATTAATTTAACAATTCAAAATTCAAAATAATAATATATATCTGTGCTACAAACTACAACTATTTAAATCAACTGATAAATAAAATTAAAATTGTGAAGTTTACAAAATATCAAATCAATTAAATTGCAACAAATCCCAGTCACCTATTACAGAAGTTTATCCTAAAAAAAAAAAAAGGAATCAAGAATATTACATCAAGAAACCTGATCACCATTATTTCAAAATTATCAATTCTACATCAAGAAATTAACATCAAAGGTACTTCGAAAACATTTTATTTTAATAAAATTAGTAATATCATTATAAAAATGTTATAATTTGTAATCTTATTATACATAACAATTGCTTAACTAAAAGTAAAAATATTAAATAATAATAAATAATTTATTAATAAATATTATTCATAAAATAAGTATATTTCTTATTAAATAAAATTATAATTACAAACTTGATAAATAAAAGCAACAAATATTACAAATATTACCACATTGACAAAAATAATATTAATATTAATAATAAATTCAATTAATTATTATAGTTAAAATCGAATTGTTTTCTTATAAATAAAAATAAATAATATTTAAATAATAAATAAAAAAATAAAATACAAATAAAAATGGCAGATGAAGTGGACCACTTTAACTTGTTAATAAAATGTATTACTAGTGTAGTTCCATTTAATGGCGATAAAAAACACCTACCTTACTTCATTGAAAGAATAGAAGCATTGATACCTTTAATCGAAAAATTAAATAACGAAAATAAGAAAATTTTGCTAGGTTATATCCAGGACAGAATAATAGGCGACGCGAGAAATAGTATACTATCCAACGGACGTGTAGAAACTTGGGCTAATTTAAAAGCCATTTTAGTTCAAAATCACGGTGAAACAACATCTACTACGAAACTTATTGATTATATCACACTATGTCGTTGTAATTCTACGATTGAAGAGTTTCATAAAAAAATTAATTACCTTTTATGTAGACTAAATAACGCACATATGCTTAACGGTACAATGACCAAAGAACAAATGGACTCTAATATCAGAATAGCGTTAAATATATTTAAGGAAAATCTACCCGAACCAGTTCGTGGTATCATAATTAATAGAGACCCGAAAACTCTAGCAGAAGCATATGAAATAGTAGCTACTAACGGATATTTAAAATTTAGTGGACTGTCTTCAAAATATAATTCGTACAAAAGACCAAATAATTTCAACCGTTCCAACTCTGAAAAATTTAACAAAAACAATAACAACAGCTCCAATACTCAAAACACTAGTTATAATAATAACAATTTTCATAGAAATAACTATCCAAATGGAAATCAAAGAGACTTAACCCAAAGCGCGCAAATACGTCGAACAAATTATTATTCAAATAATAATAATCAAGACAGACAGCAACATAATAATTATAGATTACAACCAAACAATACATCAAACGTTAGAAATTTTACACCTAGTAGACAAACGCAACGTACAAATTATTCTAATCAAAGTAATCAAAATATATATCAAAACAATAATCTTGAACAAGAACCGATGGATATTTCCGTCAATACAAAAAATCCAAATAATGTAAATTTTCACCCAACTACCTCAAACAACTACCCTATATAGTTGTAAATACAAAGTTAAAAAAATTAAAATTTATAGTTGATACAGGCGCAGAATTTAGTATAATAAATACAAATCTGTGTCAACCAAAATGGAGAATAAATACTCCACCACAAACATTAAAAGTACTAAATAGAATTGTCCACTCTCAAATTAAGTGTAAATTTCCACTATTCGAAATTTTTAATGAAAAAAAAAATGTCGAATTTTTAGAATTTCCATTCCACGATCACTTTGATGGAATTATTGGAAATAACATTTTAGTACCGCTAAATGCAATTATAAGTTATAAAGAACGATTACTAATTACATCAAATACAAATATACCCTTTTTTCTCAATAATTATGAAGAATTTTATCACTTCAATACTTATTCTAATGAAGGCATTGATTTAATCAATGAAAACAACAATAATTCGATTCCTCTTCCATTTGAAATGAATTTCGCTGCACATTTGCAAACAGACGATATTAATAGTATTAAACAACTTTTAAGTCGTTACAAAGATGTTTTTTACCATGAAAATAATAATTTAACGTTCACAAACGAAATAAAACATAGAATTAATACAAAAAGTAATTCACCAGTTTATACTAAAAGTTATCGTTATCCAGAAATTCATAGGAAAGAAGTAGATCGCCAAATATCTGAAATGTTGAAGCAAGGTATTATAATAAATAGTTCATCACCGTATAACTCTCCAATTTGGGTTGTTCCAAAAAAATTGGACAAGTCCGGAAAACGAAAATGGAGAATTGTTGTTGACTATCGGAAGCTTAACGATGTTACAGTAGATGATAAATTTCCTCTACCCAATATTGATGAGCTTTTTGATAAATTGGGTAAATGTCAATATTTTACTACAATTGATCTGGCAAAGGGCTTTCATCAGATTGAAGTCCACCCAGATGATAGAAACAAAACTGCTTTCTCTACAGCAAATGGCCATTACGAGTTCACTCGCATGCCATTTGGCTTAAAAAATTCACCATCAACTTTTCAGAGACTTATGAACAATATACTGAAGGATTTTATAAATAAAATCTGTGTAGTCTATTTAGATGATATTTTAATATTTTCTACTTCATTAGAAGAGCATATTTGCTCTATTAAAAAGATTCTGGAAAGATTAAGAAAAACTAATTTGAAAATTCAAGTTGATAAATGTAGTTTTGCTGAAAGCTCAACAAATTACTTAGGTCATGTTATAACAAATGGTGGTATTAAACCAGACCAAAAGAAAGTAGAATGCATAAAAAATATTTCGTTACCTAGTACTCAAAAAGAAATAAAATCATTTTTAGGTATAAGTGGTTACTATCGAAAATTTGTTAAGGATTACGCTAAAGTGGCGTACCCCATAGTAAAGTACTTAAAGAACAACACTAAAATTAATAAAAATGATCAAGAATATATTAATTCATTTAATAAAATAAAGAAACTTTTAACATCTGATCCAATCCTTAAAAATCCGGATTTTAACCAAAAATTCAGTCTTACTACTGATGCGTCAAATTTCGCAGTAGGCGCTGTGCTAAGCCAAAATAACCACCCAGTTTGCTTTGCATCTCGTACATTAAATGATCACGAAAAAAGATATTCCACGATAGAGAAAGAACTTCTAGCTATCGTGTGGTCGGTTAAATATTTCCACACCTACCTATATGGTAGAGAATTTGTGATACAAACAGATCACAAACCTCTTGTATGGTTAAACAACCTACGAGAACCTAATATGAAGTTACAACGCTGGAAAATACAGCTTAATGAATACAACTTCAAAATAAATTATTTAAAAGGAAAAGACAACCACGTAGCTGACGGGTTGAGCCGTTTTCCTTTTATTGAAAACAATAATAATAATAATAACAATAATATTTTTGACGAATTGGAAGTCAATAATAACCAAGTTTGTAGTAATAGCAATGACAACGATGTCATGTCTACTAGTGCAACAATTCATAGCGCACGTGAAGATGATTTACATTATATACGTATAACGGAAAAAGCAATTAATATTTATAAAAATCAAATTTATATTTATCCTAATAATAAAGAAAAATTTGTCACTAAAATTGTTAATAAAAAATGTCAGAATCTACTCTATGTTACTGAAGATAGTAATTTATTAGATATGATGAAACGTTGTATTATCGATAAAGGCTTAATGTGCATATATTGCAATGATAATTCATTATATATTAAATTCCAAGACCTTTATGTTGAAAATTTTTCAAATAATAAATTTCTCAAAGTTCTAAAATCTAGCATAAAATTAATCGATGTAACGGATAAAAATGAAATGCTAAATATCATAAAAGAAAAACACATAAAATCAAACCATAGAGGTATATGTGAAATATTTGCAGAACTAAAATCTTTATATTATTATCCAAAAATGCTAGAATTAATTCACAAATTTATAAATAATTGTGATGTTTGTAATCTCGCTAAACATGACAGAAATCCACCTAAATTTTTGCATGAACACTCAGAATCACCGAAATACTTCAATCATATTGTACATATGGACATCTGGTTTCCATGTAGGAATATAATGTACCTAACTATGATAGATAAATTTTCTAAGCACGCAACAATACACAAACTAGAAGATCGAACATGGATATCGATTTTAAAAGGAATTAAAGAACGAATAATCTATTTAGGTAAAATGGATAAACTTATTTCAGATAACGAAAAAGGCATTATACATAATGCAATCGAACAGTTTTTAAAAGAAAATTATATAAAATTTCACTCAACTACCGCTGGTATGAAAACAGGAAATTCAGACGTTGAAAGATTACATGGTACTTTCAACGAACATTTAAAAATAATTGAAGTTGATAAAGAAAATAACGATTTAGATGAACTGGACGACAAAATATTCAAAATTCTAACCATTTATAATTCAACTATCCACTCTACTACTAAATTAAAACCAATTAACATAATAAATAAAAACTATGACAAAAATGACATACAAATTTTAGCGGACAGATTTGAAAAAGATAAATTAAATCGTTTAAAAAAATTAAATAAAAACAAAAATAATAACCCAAATTTAAATGAAAATATAGTAATCAATAGAAAAATAATGAAAATAAAACCTAAATATAAAAAATTAGATAAATACAATATCGACGGAAATTATGTAATTGACACTAGCAACAAACGACTAACGAAATATTATAAGAAACAACGAAAAAGAAAGTACAAACACCAAAAATAAAGTAAAAACATAAAACATTTTTATAATTTTAGGACATGGCACTAAAGCTACTCTTCATGGTTATAACACCAATATTTATGCAGACAATTGATATCAACCAAGTCAAAGATGATAATGGATTTGTAGTTATGAGACTCAACGAAAAACTAATTATAGAAAATTACACAAAATTACTACATATAGTAAATATAACAGAGTACATCCAAATTACAAAAACATTTGAAGAAAGTCTAACTCTATTTAAACTACATGATAACGACAATGAATATCCATTATTATATAGAGAATTGCAAAATTTAAAGCATAACTTAAGAACAATACTTCCAGGTTTAAAAAATAATAAACGTAATCGACGTGGGCTAATAAATATTCTCGGTGGTGCAATGAAATTTATTGCGGGGACAATGGATAGTGAAGACTCGAACGAAATTTATAACCACTTACAAAATCTTGACATTAATAGCAAAAAACTAACCGAACAAAGTAACAAACAGGTAATAATTAATAATAATTTAATAAAAGGCCTTAATGAAATTACAGACCATGTAAATATACAACAGAATAAACTTACTAAATATCTTAATAATATTGAAAATCAAACAAATATGATACTGTCTTCAAATAATAACTTAAAATTTATCCTACGTATGTATGCTGACATTACTTTGGTTAATAGACATATTGAAAAACTGAAAGACATTATTTTACTAAGCAGACTCGATATTTTAGCACATGACATATTTACAGACGAAGAAATCACTACTTACAATATTACTATGGATATAATACCATTTATCAAAAATAGTATATGTAATAATAAAAGACCATCTTATTATTTTTGTCGTATCTCTACCTAAATTCACAACTGAAAAATACTTCAATGCTTTAATTCTACCAATGCCAAATAATAAACAAGAAGAATTAGACACAGATTTTCAAAATATAATATTAAAAAAACACGAAATATATGAATATACTGAACAGTCTATAAAGAAAACTAATTTAAAATATCATAAAGATAATTGCATTAGAAATATATTTAAAGAAAACCGTACATGTTTATATAAAATAAATATTTTAGAATCTGTAATGTTAGTTAAAGAAAACATTGTAATTTGTAATTACAAAAAAATTAGGAATAACTAAAATTTATCAAAATTGTATAGATCATGAAATTAAAATTACTGGAAATAATATTATTAAGTTTAATAATTGTAAAATAACTATCAAAGATTTTGAATTTAATAATAAAATACAAGAATATAAAGATAATATAGTAATACCATTGTTAAGTAAAATAAATGAAAAAAAAATTATAAAAAACTTTACTTTGGATAGCTTACACTTAAAAACAATAAAGAATAAAGAAATAATTGATTATGTAGAATTTAAAAGTAATACCTTAAATTATATTTCTTTGACTTCAGTAATAGTTATTATAATTATTATAATGTTTGTAGTTATGTTTGTATTATGTAAGAAAGGTAAAAATGTAAATTTAATTACACATGTTGATATTAATAAAGAAAACAAACAAGATAGTACCATCGATCTCTTCGTTAAATAAATTAATTTTTGGAGGACCAAAAATATTTATATGGGGGAGATGTTTCATTATAGTTTCATTATTATAAATTAATTATTAAGAATTGTAAAGAAATATGATTTGTTTCTCATAATAAAAATAACTAAGAATTGTCAAGTAATATGATAATTAAAATAAAGTAATTTATGATTATTAAAATAAAGTAATTTCCAACAATTATAAAGTAATATGATTGTGCTGAGAAAAAGATAGTTGGAATAATCACACATTTGAAAAAACGCTTACTTGACAATTCCCACAAGCAAAGTCTATAGAATATAAGAAAAATAAAATGTAAAACTTAGATAATAATTAATAAATATTTTTTAAGTTTTCAGTTTTTGTACAACCTTTGTAAGAACAACAAATCTTTTTTTAAATAAACAGTAATTAAAAATCAAAAGTTAAGTTATATTACTATATTGTCATTTTCAATATTTACATTATCGAATTCATTATTGTCTACTTCATCGATTACAATATCACTGAGTATACCAAATTGATTGTTAGAATCTGGCACAATTGACTCATGAAAATTTCTGTTAGATTTATTATTATTTAATGATTGATTTTTGAACAATTTTTTTAAAGATTTAATTTCATTTTTAAGTTTTTCATTTTCTTTTTGCATATTTGCAAATTTTTTAGTTGTAACATTCATTTTGGGCGATTTTTTTTCATTTTTTTTTATAGTTAATGCTACATCACTAGTTTTAATTATTTTAAATTCATTTGTTTCATAATTTACATTGTTTTTAACACTTATATTTTTATCATCTGTTGTTGATGATGCGATCATAAAGATCTATTATAATTTAATATGTTTTATTTAATTGTTATTAACTATTAAATAGTTTATGTATACAAAGAATTGTACTTTTTAATTATATTATATGGTATTTTTTTGATTATATTCTCCCTTGCTGATGCACCTCTTTACTCGATCAGTCATACGAGACGACTGATAAAATTTGGTATTTTTGAACAAAATTGTTATAAAATATGTGGTGAAAATATTTATAACCGGATCACTACTTTTTAAACAAATTCAATACAAATTGATAACAATTCAATACCTAACAAATTAATAAATAATTTTTATATATTTAATGGAGATTTCTGTTAAATTTATAAAATTAAATAACTATATAAATGTTATGACCTTTGATAGCTTTCAAATATTAGACAATAATTTAAATTAATCTTTTATAAATAGTAAAATTATATTTGATCAGATTTTTTTCGGGGCATTACATTAACGAATTCCTTTTTCAATGATTTTACATTTTTGAGCGGGTATTGTTTTCAAAATTTCAAAAGCATCAAAATTTTTGAGATAATAACTGCGTGTAATTTTGAAAAAAATAAATTAATTGATTTATATATGTGTTTTAGTTCAAATTTTTTCGGTTCGGCTCACATTTTTTTTTAATTAAATAAATAATTTTTGGTAACTATTTTGACACTAAACGCATTCGTTATGGTTCAAAAATTAATTATTTCATATTCAAAGTTAGAAACAAATCTAATTTTATTTTGATAATACAATTAATTCAATTAATTTAATTGCAATATTATTTTATTAAAATAAAAAAATAATATAAATCAATTAATTTCTATTCAACAATTTAACGCAGTCAAAAATTATAAATGGCTCATAAATATAGTAAGGTAATAAATTTGTTATTAAAAGATTAAAACAATATAATTATATATACAGTAAAAATTCGATTTAAGCAATTTCTGAAAATCAAATTTTTTAAAAAAAAGCTTATTTCGAATATTGCTTAAAAAGAAAAAGTATCAAATTTATTTAAATAAAAATTTGAATAATAAACACAATAAAAATATTATAATAAAAATAACAATAAAAATATTATTTTCTTTTTAAATTGAAACATTAAAACTACAACTTTAACACTTGTATTTTTCTTTAAGAGCTCTTTCTCTTACTTTTCTTAAAATCAGAATTTCGTTCAGGGGAATATTTCTTACATATCCCCATTCGATTGCATCATTTAACCCATTTATGGCTAAATTAGTAGCAACACTGGAATTTTGTTCATCTTCCGGAATATCAAAATTTGTAATTATTTCATCATTAGTAACCGATGGACGATTAATACCGTCAATTTCTCCTGATGCCCAATTTAATATATCATTGTCATTTAAATTAGATTCAGGTGATACTTGCCTATAAAGGTGGGCAATCGGAATCTCGTCTTCTTCAGTGAAATAATTTAACGGTAAATTATCCACTAATGCATCTGCAGAATTATTAAATAGGTGTTTAAATGCATTTATAACAATACTATTTTTTAACTCAGTCCACGCTTCTAATATCATTATAAGAACAGATTTCAAATTAATTTTTTTCAATTTTTCAACTACATTAGTGCCAGGCATAGCTAAAATATTAAAAAGTAGTTTTTTCCTATAATTTATCTTTAAACTTTGCATAATTTGCTGGTCTAATGGCTGTAATAAAGAGGTAGTGTTGGGTGGAAAGAAAAAAACTATGAAATTACCATCTTCACTTTTCAAAATTTCTGAATTTCCGTGGCATGTAGCATTATCCAATAATAGAATTGCTTTGAGTGGTAAATTTTTTGAAGTTAAGTGTTTTTTTACTTCAGGTATAAAACTATTGAAAAACCATTCTTGAAATAAAATTGTTGTTTGCCATGCGTTTTTCGATGACTTATAATATACATTTGCAAAAATTTCACTTTTAAAACATCTGGGGTTTTTTGACTTACCTATTATCATTAATGGTAATTTGTGGGTACCAGTAGCATTAATACAGGGCATAATTGTTATACGTTCTTTTGACTGTTTATGCCCTGGAGAACCGCTTTCTTTGGCTAATACCAAAGTTTTTTTACCAATAATTTTAAATACTAAGCCAGTTTCATCAGCATTGTACACTTGCTCTGGTCTTAGATTAAATTCAGTTAATTTAGTTTCAAAAGATTGTTTAAAATCCGGTACTGCTGATTCATTAGCACTTAATTTTTCACCACAAATTTTCAAAAGTCTTATACCATGTCGCTTCTTCCATTTTTCAACCCATCCTAAACTTGCTTTAAAACTATCTTCCGATATATTCAATTCTTTTTGCAATTCCACTGCTTTAATTTTTAATATTTCATTTGTTATTACACTATAATTTGACCTTTCGGTAGTAAACCAGATATATAATTCATGAAATTTAAAACATAGTTTGGTATCATGATTGTCCACAAGCCTACCAAGATACAGGTCTGTAACTTCAGGGGGTCCATGGTAAAATTTCCGATTAAAATTTCGTATACTCTAGAGCATATAGTAATTTTTATCTAATTAGCATAAATTTTGGTACATATGTTAGTTTCCGTATGTACTTGGCGCACGTAAAATTTAAATTCGATACTTCAGTGGGTCCATGTAAAAATCCGTAATTACTTTTCATAAGTTCAACTCTCTACCTTTCACCCAATTTCAATGATATTGAATACACAGTTTTATTTAGTTATCTATTTGATACTCCACAAATTTGTAGTTGGTAGGTATAGTACGTTCATGGGAAACTAATATATGAGCAACTTAGTTTCCGAAGAATATTTGCTTTATGTTCTACAGCGTGTAATTATTATCCGATTTCAATGAAATTTGGTACACAGGTTGAGTTCATGATTCTGCATAGGTTGACCAAATTACAGGTTAGTAGGATTAGGGGGTCCATGGTAAATTTCCGATTTTTTTTTTGATTTTTTTTTTGTAATATGTTTTACAGCATATAGTAATTGTTAACCGATTTCAAAGATATTTTATATATAGGTTAATTTTGTGATCTAGTTGGCTCTCCTGAAATTTGGAGACCTTCAGGGGTTTCCTAGAAAACTGTTTTAGTTTCCGAATTTTATATAATTACGTGTTTTATAGCATGTAATTATTATCTGATTTTAATGAAATTTGGTACCAAGGTAGACCTTTTGATTATGCATGTGTTGGCCATGTTAGAAGTTAATACCTTCAGGGGGTCCATGCTAAAATTTCCGATTAATATTTCATATGTTCTAGAACATATGGTAAATATTATTCAATTTCAATGAAATTTTGTACACAGGTTGGATTCGTGATTACGCATGTGTAGACTAAGGTAGAAGTTAGTAGCATGAGGGGGTGCATGCTAAAATTTCCGATTAATATTTCATATGTTCTCTAGATCATATGGTAAATATTATCCAATTTCAATTAGTGATGTGCGAATTCGTTACTTTCAGGTAATCATCGGTACTCGATACTTTTTTCATAAGTAATCAATACGAAGTATTCGTTACTTTATGATTACTTTTCATTTCAGATGACATTTGAAATTATCCATACATGAAAAGTAATCATATGTGTTTTGTATTGTGGCGTGACTGACTACAACTTCAGTTACACACAATACAATACACATATGAAGAAACGAAAAATTTACTCAATACTCACACTCATTTTGAGTAATCAGATGAAAAAAGTAATCAAATCATTCCTCGGTATCAGTACTCATACTCTTGATACTCTTATGCATTTTTTTTCGCGGTAGTATAATGAAAAATGAAATGAATAATTTTCTGTTGGTTTGGAAATTTGGTTAACTACAATACTACAATTTTAATTTGGGTTTCATATTAAATGAAAAGTAATCATACAAGGACCGAATACTTTTGAGTATAAGTAATCAGTACTCATTCATTCTTCAAGTAACGAATACTTTGGTATTCGGTACTCAATTTTTGCACATCACTAATTTCAATGAAATTTTGTACACAGGTTGGATTCGTGATTACGCATATTTAAAATTCAAAAAATAATAATTTATGTGCCTAAATTGAAAAGATATGCCAAAAGCTTAAATCGTAGGGTGCCTAAATCGAAAATTGCTAAAATCGTATAGTGCTTAAATTTTTGTCAGTTATATTAGAAGTGCATTTATATACGTTCTGGCTCAAAGGAAATGTGCAAATAAAATGTGCAAAATATTGGAAATTAATTCTATACTGCATACAAATAAATAAGCATTTTAAGAATTTTTGCTTATTAATTATTAAGTAATTTTCACTTTAATGAAATTCGACATCGCTTTAATTTAATTAAAAATATTTATACTTAATTATAATTGCAATTTTTTTTTCTACTTCCGGTCAAGAATAATAATATGTAATATGATCTAAATTGATTTACTTTTCCAAAAGTATTGAGAATTTTAAGGGTCAATGAATTGCAATTTCATTTTTTTTCTACTTCCGGTTAAGAATAATATGTAGATTGATCTAAATTAATTTACTTTTCTAAAACTTTTGGTAATTTCAAGGGTCAATGAATTGATTCGGATGTACGTGCATTAATATTGTTTTTTCACGTTTAAAATTTAGCATAACCAGATAATTAATTAAAAAGGTCAAAATATTGGAAATCAAATCCATGCCCCATACAAAATAATGCACATTTTGAACACTTTTGCACATTTTAATAGTTTATATGAAATAAGTAATTCACCGCAAATGTGCAAAGTATTGAAAATAAATCCCAAACCCCATACAAAATAATGCACATTTTGCTCATTTTTGAACATTTTACTAGTTTATATGAAATGAATAATTCTTTGCAAATGGGCAAAATATTGAAAATAAATTCCACAAACTATACAAAATAATGCACATTTTGCTCATTTTTGTACATTTTAATAGTTTATATGAAATAAGTAATTCTTCACAAATGTGCAAAATATTGAAAATAAATTCCATACCATTCAAAATAATGCTCATTTTGTTCTTTTTTGCACATTTTAATAGTTTATATGAAATAAGTAATTCTTCACAAATGTGCAAAATATTGAAAATAAATTCCGTACCATTCAAAATAATGCTCATTTTGTTCATTTTTGCACATTTTAATAGTTTATATGAAATAAGTAATTCTTCGCAAATGTGCAAAATATTGAAAATAAATTCCATACACCATACAAAATAATGCACATTTTGGATATTTTTGTACATTTTAATAATTTATATGAATGAAATGAGTAATTCTTTGAAAATGGGCAAAAGTAAATCTACAACTCCATACAAAATTATAAACATTTCGTTCATTTTTGAACGCATTAAGTTTCGATTAAAAATATTTATACTTAAGCGTAATTTTAAATGTTTTTCTACTTCCGGCTAAGGGTAATATATAGCACGATCTAAATGGATTTTTTTTTTTTACGTTTCCAAAAGTTTCGGGAATTTTAAGGGTCAATTAATTCAGACTCAACTAAAATGGGCGAAATATCGAAAATAAATTCCATACTCCATATAAAATAATAAACATTTTATTCATTTTTGCACATTTCATATAAACTATTGAAATTAATTCGTCTAAAATATCGAAAATAAGAAATTTAACACCGCATTAACTTTCGATTAAAAGTATTTCTCTGGCAGAGGGGCAAAAGCACTTAAGTAATGATTTATAGTTTTCCAGAAAAGCGTTTTTATCGAATATGTTCTGCTACTTTTACATTTGACAATAGTATTATATTAAGATTTTTTATCTATATGTGGATAGCTTTACATTTAATTCTAAACTTCCTGGGAAACTAAACGGTTAAGTGCTTGGCAACCCTTTTTTGGCCCGCAATTAATTTTAGTAATTTGGCTTGGTTGATCAATGTAGAATTGCGAAAAATATTACATTCAGATCGAGTTAGATGTTTTAGCTAAAATATTCGATTGTCATTGAACTTGGCTTAGGTGAAGTAAATTTTCTTTTTGTAATTCTGAATTAAATGGTTTTGTCCCGTAGTCAGAGATTTATACTTAAGCGTAATATTAATTTTCTTTTTACTTCAGGCTAAGAATAATATATTACAACATGATCTAAATTGTTCTAATTTTTTTACTTTTCCAAAAGTTTTAGGAATTTTATGAGTTAATAAATTGAACTGGTGTATTATATATTATTTTTTCACACTTTTAAATTTCGCATAAGTCATTACTTAAATTTTCAACCTATCAATTTTAGCGATTTAATAATAATTTAACGGGAATTAATTCGTTTTTGTCAAATCAATTATTATCTGAACAATAAAATGATGTATATTTTATTAAAATCCTGATTTTTTGTTAATTTTATTAATTAAGTAATTTAAGTAATAAGAAATTATTATTAACGTAAATTTGCAAACCTATCAATTTTAAAGATAAATATTTTTCTCAATTAAATTTGTCAATTCATCAATTCATCAATTAATAATACATTATTACTGAAAAAATCAAATATTTATGCTTATAAGCCTTACAACTAATTTATTTTAGCTATTGATTAGTTGAAAAGTTTTGTGACTTTTACCGGAAAATTGATAAGTATTTGTGAAAATTAAAAATATTTATACTTAAGTTTAAGTTTTATTTTTTTACTTCCTAAATTCAATTCAATAATTATTATTAATGTTAAATTATTAAGCATAATACATTATTTCATTAATGACGACTTCGATGGTCTGCCTGCATATATGAATCCAAAAATTAAAATATAAATCCGAATCCTCAAAGTATAATATTTTTATTTAGGAAACTTCAGCGGGAATCATTCTGAAATTTCATAGGAAAATGTTATAAAGTTCAAAAAATCATTTAAAGTAAGTTTTACCCGTTTTCAATTAAATTCGATACTAAGATTAGTTACGCGATATATCTGTTGATCTTAAATTAGTACTTTCAGCAGATTCATGAGTCTGTATAAATTACATTTTATATTTTTTTTAAACTTATTGATACTTCTTTATAAAATTGATTGTTTTTCAATTATATAATACTTTATGAGTAAATTCAAATATTTTTTTTTATTTTCTCTCCATCACACTTCAAATTATGTTATTATTGCATTTATAATCCGAGTTTCATACTATTATTTTCCTTGCAATGGATTTTCTTGCGATGAATATTTTAGGGGTATGAAGTTTTCTTGCGAAGGATTTTCTTGTAATCAATTTTCCGCGATGAAATTTACTTGCACGAATTTTGCTAACGATTAATTTTCTGCTACGTTTTTTTCTTGGCTACGAATTTTTCTTGCGATGAATTTTCCTAACGATTAATTTTCTGCAATGAAATTTCCTGCGATGAATTTTGGCAGCGATTAATTTTGGGCGACGAATTTTCTTAGTGATTAATTTTCTGCAATGAATTTTTCTTGGCTATGAATTTTCTCAGCGATTAATTTTCAGCGATGAATTTTCCTGCTACGAATTTGCCCTGGGATCCATTTTGTGCAATGAATTTTTCTTGACTATGAATTTTCTTGCTTTAGATTTTCTGCGATAAATTTTCTAAAAACCTTAAAAAAGACCTGAGTTAAAAACATTTGAACCAATTAACGGTAATAAAAATGTTTAATGTTGAAAAATCTAGATCATGAAATCGTTTTGCTTCTCGGGCTTAAAATTTTGCGTAAACAATTAATTTTTTTGCTTTTGACTTTTCATGCGATTAATTTTAAACGTCCGCCCCATAAAAATCATGCCATTACTTTTAGTGAATTAAGCGGCGCTACTTTCGACTTTTAATGCGATTACTTTTAAACGTCTAAAAATAATGGCATTACTTTTAGTGAACTACTTTTGACTTTGTATGCGATTACTTTTAAACGTCTGCTTTTGATTTTGTATGCGATTACTTTTAAACGTCTAAAAATAATGGCATTACTTTTAGTGAACTACTTTTGACTTTGAATGCGATTACTTTTAGTGAACCACTTTTGACTTTGAATGCGATTACTTTTAAACGTCTGCTTTTGACTTTGTATGCGATTACTTTTAAACGTCTAAAAATCATAGGATTGCTATTATTATTATTATTATTATTATTATTATTATTATTATTATTATTATTATTATTATTATTATTATTATTATTATTATTTTTATTATTATTATTTTTTTATTATTATTATTATTATTATTATTATTATTATTATTATTATTATTATTATTATTATTATTATTATTATTATTAATATTAATGTTATTATTATTATTATTATTAATTTTATTATTCTTTTTATTATTATTATTTTTATTATAATTATTAATATTTTTTATACATTTAAAAGCAATCATGAAAAGCCAAAAGTAGCGCTTAATTCACTAAAAGTTGCTATTATTATTATTATTATTATTATTATTATTATTATTATTATTATTTTTATTATTATTATTATTATTATTATTATTATTATTATTATTATTATTATTATTATTATTATTATTATTATTATTATTATTATTATTATTATTATTATTATTATTATTATTATTATTATTATTATTATTATTATTATTATTATTATTATTATTATTATTATTATTATTATTATTATTATTATTATTATTACTTTTATTATTATTATTATTATTATTATTATTATCATTATTATTATTTTTATTATTATTATTTTTATTATCATTATTATTATTTTTATTATTATTATTTTTATTATTATTATTATTATTATTATGATTATTATTATTATTATTATTATTATTATTATTATTATTATAATTATTTTTATTATAATTATTATTATTTTTTATACATTTAAAAGCAATCATGAAAAGCCAAAAGTAGCGCCGCTTAATTCACTAAAAGCAATCCTATGATTTTTAGACGTTTAAAAGTAATCGCATACAAAGTCAAAAGCAGACGTTTAAAAGTAATAGCATACAAAGTCAAAAGTGGTTCACTAAAAGTAATCGCATTCAAAGACAAAAGTAGTTCACTAAAAGTAATGCCATTATTTTTAGACGTTTAAAAGTAATCGCATACAAAATCAAAAGCAGACGTTTAAAAGTAATCGCATACAAAGTCAAAAGTAGTTCACTAAAAGTAATGCCATTATTTTTAGACGTTTAAAAGTAATCGCATTCAAAGTCAAAAGTAGCGCCGCTTAATTCACTAAAAGTAATGGCATAATTTTTAGACGTTTAAAAGTAATCACATTAAAAGTCAAAATTAGTTCGCTAAAAGCATTCCCATGATTTTTAGACGTTTAAAAGTAATCGCATTAAAAACCAAAAGTAGTTCACTAAAAGTAATGCCATGATTTTTAGACGTTTAAAAGTAATCGCATTAAAAGTCAAAAGTAGTTCACTAAAAGCAATACCATGATTTTTAGACGTTTGCGAGTAATCGCATACAAAGTCAAAAGTAGCGCCGTTTAATTCGCTAAAAGAAATGGTATGATTTTTAGACGTTTACAAGAAATCGCATTAAAAGTCGAAAGTAGCGCCGCTTAAAGTAATTTGCTAAAAGTAATGCCATGATCTTTAGACGTTTACAAGTAATCGCATTAAAAGTCGAAAGTAGCGCCGCTTAATTCACTAAAAGTAATGGCATGATTTTTATGGGGCGGACGTTTAAAATTAATCGCATGAAAAGTCAAAAGCAAAAAAATTAATTGTTTACGCAAAATTTTAAGCCCGAGAAGCAAAACGATTTCATGATCTAGATTTTTCAACATTAAACATTTTTATTACCGTTAATTGGTTCAAATGTTTTTAACTCAGGTCTTTTTTAAGGTTTTTACAAAATTTATCGCAGAAAATCTAAAGCAAGAAAATTCATAGTCAAGAAAAATTCATCGCACAAAATGGATCACAGGGCAAATTCGTAGCAGGAAATTTCATCGCTGAAAATTAATCGCTGAGAAAATTCATAGCCAAGAAAAATTCATTGCAGAAAATTAATCACTAAGAAAATTCGTCGCCCAAAATTACTCGCTGCCAAAATTCATCGCAGGAAATTTCATTGCAGAAAATTAATCGTTAGGAAAATTCATCGCAATAAAAATTCGTAGCCAAGAAAAAATCATAGCAAAAAATTAATCGTTAGCAAAATTCGTACAAGTAAATTTCATCGCTGAAAATTGATCGCTAGGAAAATTGATCGCAAGAAAACTTTATACCCATAAGAAATTAATCGTTAGGAAAATTCAACGCAAGAAAACTTCATCGCTGAAAATTAATCGCTAGGAAAATTAATTACAAGAAAATCCTTCTCAAAAAAACTTCATACACATAAAAAATTCATCACAGAAAATTAATCGCTAAGAAAATTCCTCGCCAAGAAAAATTCATTGCAGAAAATTAATCACTAGGAAAATTCATCGTAGGAAATTTCATTGCAGAAAATTAATCGTTAGGAAAATTCATCGCAAGAAAAATTCGTAGCCAAGAAAAAAACGTAGCAGAAAATTAATCGTTAGCAAAATTCGTGCAAGTAAATTTCATCGCGGAAAATTGATCACAAGAAAATCCCTCGCAAGAAAACTTCATACCCCTAAAATATTCATCGCAAGAAAATCCATTGCAAGGAAAATAATAGTATGAAACTCGGATTATAAATGCAATAATAACATAATTTGAAGTGTGATGGAGAGAAAATAAAAAAAATATTTGAATTTACTCATAAAGTATTATATAATTGAAAAACAATCAATTTTATAAAGAAGTATCAATAAGTTTAAAAAAAATATAAAATGTAATTTATACAGACTCATGAATCTGCTGAAAGTACTAATTTAAGATCAACAGATATATCGCGTAACTAATATTAGTATCGAATTTAATTGAAAACGGGTAAAACTTACTTTAAATGATTTTTTGAACTTTATAACATTTTCCTATGAAATTTCAGAATGATTCCCGCTGAAGTTTCCTAAATAAAAATATTATACTTTGAGGATTCGGATTTATATTTTAATTTTTAGATTCATATATGCAGGCAGACCATCGAAGTCGTTATTAATGAAATAATGTATTATGCTTAATAATTTAACATTAATAATAATTATTGAATTGAATTTAGGAAGTAAAAAAATAAAACTTAAACTTAAGTATAAATATTTTTAATTTTCACAAATACTTATCAATTTTCCGGTAAAAGTCACAAAACTTTTCAACTAATCAATAGCTAAAATAAATTAGTTGTAAGGCTTATAAGCATAAATATTTGATTTTTTCAGTAATAATGTATTATTAATTGATGAATTGATGAATTGACAAATTTAATTGAGAAAAATATTTATCTTTAAAATTGATAGGTTTGCAAATTTACGTTAATAATAATTTCTTATTACTTAAATTACTTAATTAACAAAATTAACAAAAAATCAGGATTTTAATAAAATATACATCATTTTATTGTTCAGATAATAATTGATTTGACAAAAACGAATTAATTCCCGTTAAATTATTATTAAATCGCTAAAATTGATAGGTTGAAAATATAAGTAAAGACTTATGCGAAATTTAAAAGTGTGAAAAAATAATATATAATTTATTGACTAATAAAATTCCTAAAACTTTTGGAAAAGTAAAAAAATTAGAACAATTTAGATCATGTTGTAATATATTATTCTTAGCCTGAAGTAAAAAGACAATTAATATTACGCTTAAGTATAAATCTCTGACTACGGGACAAAACCATTTAATTCAGAATTAAAAAAAGAAAATTTACTTCACCTAAGCCAAGTTCAATGACAATCGAATATTTTAGCTAAAACATCTAACTCGATCTGAATGTAATATTTTTCGCAATTCTACATTGATCAACCAAGCCAAATTACTAAAATTAATTGCGGGCCAAAAAAGGGTTGCCAAGCACTTAACCGTTTAGTTTCCCAGGAAGTTTAGAATTAAATGTAAAGCTATCCACATATGGATAAAAAATCTTAATATAATACTATTGTCAAATGTAAAAGTAGCAGAACATATTCGATAAAAACGCTTTTCTGGAAAACTATAAATCATTACTTAAGTGCTTTTGCCCTTCTGCCAGAGAAATACTTTTAATCGAAAGTTAATGCGGTGTTAAATTTCTTATTTTCGATATTTTAGACGAATTAATTTCAATAGTTTATATGAAATGTGCAAAAATGAATAAAATGTTTATTATTTTATATGGAGTATGGAATTTATTTTCGATATTTCGCCCATTTTAGTTGAGTCTGAATTAATTGACCCTTAAAATTCCCGAAACTTTTGGAAAAGTAAAAAAAAAAAATCCATTTAGATCGTGCTATATATTACCCTTAGCCGGAAGTAGAAAAACATTTAAAATTACGCTTAAGTATAAATATTTTTAATCGAAACTTAATGCGTTCAAAAATGAACGAAATGTTTATAATTTTGTATGGAGTTGTAGATTTACTTAAACTATTAAAATGTGCAAAAAAGAACAAAATGAGCATTATTTTGAATGGTATGGAATTTATTTTCAATATTTTGCACATTTGTGAATAATTACTTATTTCATATAAACTATTAAAATGTACAAAAATGAGCAAAATGTGCATTATTTTGTATGGAGTATGGGATTTATTTTCAATATTATGCACATTTGCGAAGAATTACTTATTTATATAAACTATTAAAATGTGCAAAAATGAGCAAAATGTGCATTATTTTGTATTGTTTGTGGAATTTATTTTCAATATTTTGCCCATTTGCAAAGAATTATTCATTTCATATAAACTATTAAAATGTTCAAAAATGAGCAAAATGTGCATTATTTTGTATGGGGTATGGGATTTATTTTCAATACTTTGCACATTTGCGGTGAATTACTTATTTCATATAAACTATTAAAATGTGCAAAAGTGTTCAAAATGTGCATTATTTTGTATGGGGCATGGATTTTATTTCCAATATTTTGACCTCTTTAATTAATTATCTGGTTATGCTAAATTTTAAACGTAAAAAACAATATTAATGCACGTACATCCGAATCAATTCATTGACCCTTGAAATTACCAAAAGTTTTAGAAAAGTAAATTAATTTAGATCAATCTACATATTATTCTTTACCGGAAGTAGAAAAAAAATGAAATTGAAATTCATTGACCCTTAAAATTCTCAATACTTTTGGAAAAGTAAATCAATTTAGATCATATTACATATTATTATTCTTGACCGGAAGTAGAAAAAACAATTGCAATTATAATTAAGTATAAATATTTTTAATTAAATTAAAGCGGTGTCGAATTTCATTAAAGCGAAAATTACTTAATAATTAATAAGCAACAATTCTTAAAATGCTTATTTATTTGTATGCAGTATAGAATTAATTTCCAATATTTTGCACATTTTATTTGCACATTTACTTTGAGCCAGAACGTATATAAATGCACTACTTATATTCTTGAAAATATATTTTATAGTCTATATTTAAATTTACATAGAATTAATTAATCCTTTATTAAAAGAATTTGTTATCATTATCATATAGATATTAGTATATTTATTATGCCTATAATTTTCAATAGAGATTATAAATAAACAATTTAAATATTATTTATATGTACTTAACACATATATCAGTTCATCCCCAAATTCTCACATTAATAATATAATTCATAGCTTTTTGTACCATTTAATTTTTTATGCATAATATTTTCAATTCATATATGTACATATATTAATTCGTAAAATAACTTATCTCGTTATGTATAGAAAGAAGAAAATTGAATAACAATTTGTTATGTAATTTATAATATATGATGATATTTTATCTATATAATTTCAAATATATAAAAAATTAGAACTTTGAATAATATTATAATTTATAATAAATTAAAGGAAAAAAATCAAATGTGGTTGATCAGTTATTTTCTTTAGGAGCTATATCTTATTTATGTAGTATCATACATTAATTCAATTCCATTCAATTCAAATTTAAAAATGTATTTTATTTATTTAAATTCAATTACAATACAATTCATTCCATTTTTTAAAAATATTTTAACATACTTAAAAATACAATATTTAACATTGGCTTGATATAGCCGTCTGCTTATTTTTGTTTCTCTAAGATATTTTTCTGTATATTTTATTTATATTATTGTTATTGTTATTATTATAATTATTGTTATTATTATTATTACTTCATAATGTTATTATTATTGATAATTCGTGATACCTTTTTTCTCCTTCTTTTTTATCTGTATTCATCTAATATTGTTTTCCTATATTTATAGGTTTCAATTGTGTATCCTGCTAATTTTTTCCAATTGTTGCCATTTAGGATTGCTGCACCTTCCAATTCTGTGAGCGTTTTCTGACTGAAATACACCATCCTTAATTCCTTTAGCATTGGACATTCAATTAAAAAATGTAGAACATTTTCTTGTTTTTCTAAATTACACATGGTGCACCTCGATGTTTCCGTATTGATGTGCGGCGCATAATTCAGTCGTAGTAATTCACCCCTTATTTTAAATATTGCCGAGACTTCAGATGTTGAATAAGTATTGCTAAAATAGTTTTTTTCTCCTGATGTAGACATTTCTATGGTTTGATGTTTGAGCTTTAAACAAATGTAGCTTTCTGAATCCATCATCCATTTTCTTTATTAAATCATATAATTGATTTTTCCATATTATTTCATCAAACTCATCTAGGTTTAAAACAGTGCCATACTCTTCTGCCAGCTGTATCCATTTTTTAATGTATAGCACCTTTTTTCGGTAAATTATATCGGCGATTTTGTATGTTAATTTTTCTCTATCTTCTGCCATAATTTTAATGATATAATCTATATGTAGTTTTATTGTATATAAAAACAATGGTGCAAGACCAGTTTCCACATATAACATATAATCAGGTGAGTTTCTTGGAAGTTTAAAGATTCTTTTAATAAAGTATTTTTGTATTTTTTCAACATATTCATATTGTTCATCTCCCCACGTTTGCGCAGCGTAACATACTACAGACCGTATAACAGACAAAAAAATATTATATTTTACAGAGTGTGCTACATTCATATTTCCAAGAATATTTTCCCACGTACTATTTAAAGCTGCAACAGCCAGATTATATCTTGTTTCCAAATGCTTCTTCATACTAAGTTTTGATGTTATAATTACTCCCAAATACTTATATTCATTTACAACTTCTATTTTTGTTGAGCCTATGTACCAATTTTCATTCTTAGCTAGTTTTCCGCCGGATTTGAATACCATTATTTTTGATTTATTTTCATTTATGATAAGATTCCATTTTTTAAAGTATTTTAACATTTTGTTGATCATCAATTGTAATGATTCTGGTGTTTCAGCTAATATTACCATGTCATCAGCATACATTAATATTTTTATTAATATTTCTAGAATTTGTACACCACCAGGAAGTGCTTCACCAATATCATCTATAAACAATGTAAATAAAGTTGGGCTCATAATACACCCCTATATAAGACCGACGCTAGTTAAAAACTCTTCTGATATTTCCATACCATTCCAAACTTTCGCTGTTGTTTTTGTGTATATTGTTTTTAACATATGTTTAAATAAGAGATTCCCTTTTCGTCTAATTTATACATTAATGAATTTCTATCAATGCAATCAAAAGCTGATTTTAAATCTATAAAAAATGCATATACCTTTTTTTTCTTAGTTGTCTTAATTTTATTACATTTGTTAGTACATATGTGGTCATTGGTACTATACTTTTCTCTAAAACCTGCCTGGTATTCTGATATTAATGATTTTGCGTTTATAAATTTGTTTAAGCGATTTAGTAATAATGCACAAAGGACTTTAGTGATGGTATTTGAAAAAGCTATTGCTCTGTAGTTTGCTGTATCGTTTGTATTTCCTTTTTTATGTATGGGGTATATAATTGATTGTTGAAAGTCTGATGGTATTTTAGAATTCTTGTATATTAAGTTGTAAAGTTGCAATAGTTTTTCCATATATTCTTTTGGTGCATTTTTTAGAAATTCGACTGGTATTCTGTCTTCTCCTGGAGCCTTATTGTTCTTCATTTTCTGCAATACAACTATTAATTCCTGTAAAGTGAAATCAGGATCTAATATATCAGATTCTATGTATATTTCGGCAAACTGTATAGTCGATGTCGCATTTGGTGGATTTAATTGTGTTGAGAAATAGTTTGCTAGTTCTTGTGCACTAAGTTTGTTGCTTCTAAGTCTTACAGTACCTTTTAATTTGTTGATTGTACTCCATAAACTTTTTGAATCTCTAGCATTTACCAAACTCATTGCTAGATTGGTATTGTATTTTTGTTTTTTACTTTTACATAGCTCTCTAAATTTCTTATTTTTGTTAGTATATAATATTCTTAGTGCATCTGTATCATATGTTTTATATTGTCTAAGATATTTAAAAGAATATTTCCTTGCTTTCCAGCATTGCCAGTCAAACCATTTTTCTTTGAATTTTATTTTATTATTTGTTCTTATATCAGTAGACTCTACAATACTTTTTTTTAATTTCCTGCTTATTTCGTTGATTGTTTCATTATCAGTATATATTTCATTACTTTTTCCTTTCATTTTTTGTTGATACTCAGATTTTTTATTTTCTCTCCACGCTATTTTTGGTAATAAATTAACTTCCTCGTAATCATTATAATCTTGGATATTAATTTTTGCTACAATCGGCATATGATCTGTATAATTTTTTTCATTTATTTTAAATTCTTCTAGTATTTTCTACTGCCCATTTACTATACATATATCAATTACCGATGCTCCATTACCGTTTATAAACGTATATTCTCCATTTTCATCACCTTTTAAACAGCCATTAATAATCTGGTATCCTAATTCATTGCACATCTCCAACACCTCTCTGCCATTCCATCTATCTTTGAAGCTTTAGATTTTCTTCCAGCTTCGAGTATATTGTTCAATTCACCAATCCTTGCATTGAAATCCCCTATTACCATTACATTATTCTTATTAAATGCTTGTAGAAACTCTTTTAATTTATGAAATTCGTCTTTCCATCTACTATAGCTGATGTATACTGGTATAATATAGTATGTATTATTACAATATTTGATTTCTACTACAATTGTATCACAGATTTCTTTAAAGTTAATTTGACATCTTCTCTTTCTTCTTTGTATACCAAACACATAACCTTCTCTAGGTCTGCCAACATTCTGTTTTATTGCTGGTATACAGTGCAGTTCATGTGAATGGAAGTAATTTTTAAATTCATTAATCTTATCATTAATTACAAAAGTTTCATACAAGAAAAAAATTTCAAATTTTCTGATAAAATTGAAAAAATCTGGATATATTTTTTTACTTGCGAGACCAGCCACATTGTAGCTCAGGATTTCAATATTATTATTACTATTATTTTCATTAATGCCCTTGGGGGCTAAATGGTTGGTATTAGGTCTTAGGTAGAACATACTCCTAACATATGTTCTAATAAAACCTTGGAATTCTCATGCTGTTACAACATCTACAGCTCTGCCAACAAATCCGACTCTCACCTCCCAGAAGGTAGGTAGTATAACTATCTGCCGGGTAGCTCCTGGTAACTTATTTATAAGTCTAACGAGAGAGGGTGAATGCGAACACTTGGCGCATTAACTAAGTCAATCAACATGGTTAGGACGGTTCGGTTCGGATACGCGGCCCGGTTTTCGGTAAGCGGTATTCATTCTGACGCGTCATAATCGGAAATGGTTGTGTTAGGTCGAAAATGAAATGCAATGAAGACAACAAAAGGAATTATTACCCCAGGTGGCAGACCAGTTGTACTGGAAAATCCACTCTCTGATGCGGTTGGTCCTACGGATTCTGAGGAGGACCATTTATTGCAATTACATGATCCATTTAAACGTAGCCAGCAGATTTCAAGATCATCAACAGCTGCATCGACATCACTGGCAAGAGCTAGTGGACATCGTCCTACTAGTGCACAAGAAGGCGATACAATGGAACACGAAGTATCACTTAAAAAAAACTACTTCGAAGAATGACAAAAGGAAATAGAAGCTCGGAAGCTACTGTAGAAAACTGTAAGTAACCTACAACAGCTGGTTAAAGATCTTGAAAACAAAGTAGAAGTACTTCAAAAAAATAATAAGATACCAAATAATGAAGAGAAAATAAGCAGACCTGATAGAACATACTTCACAGATGAGGATGAACTCACCAGGGACACAGACTGGATCTTAAAGAAAAATAAGAGGCCGACCAAAAAGAGGAAAGCTTCTGGAAGTTCAGAAATAAATAACGACCAAAAACACGACAGAGAAGGCAAAGGTAACGGACAAGAAGGAAAAAATAAAAACAAACCTGTGAAACAACATATACCACCACCAATAATAATATCAGGAATAGAAACATTCAGAGATTTAAAGAATATGGTTTTAAAGGCTACTAAGAAGGAGTGCAAGTACGCTTCATTTAATAATAATATCTGGAAATTACTGGTACCAGATGGAGATACGTATAAAGTTGTAACCGAAGTACTTTCAAAAGAAAAAATACAATGGCATTCTTATGAAAACAAGGCTTTTAGACCAATTAAAGTAATAGCTAGAGGACTTCATCCATCTTGTGAGGAAAATGAGGTAATCGAAGATTTACTTACAAAAGGCTTCTGTATAATGGAAGCGAAAAATATAATCAAACGGGAATCATTTAGAAATGATGGCATTTTTGCTGTAAATAAAAGAGGACTGCAACTGTTCATGCTATCCTTTCACAACGATGAGAATATTGAAAAAATATACTCGATAACATCAATCATGGGTATAGGTGTCAAAATTGAAGCTGTAAAACGAAACACGAAAATAATTCCTCAGTGTAAAAGATGTCAAGTTTTTGGACACACGAAAAGATATTGTAATCGAGATTTCGTCTGCGTTAAATGTGCTGTAAAACATCCAACTGAAAATTGCACGGTTAAAGCAGATCAAAAAGCGAAATGTATTAACTGCCGCGGAGAACACCCTGCTAGCTACAGGGGATGTCCAATAGCGAAGGAACATCAACAGAGAAGAAACCGGCAACAAAAAATGCATGGAAAAGAAAAAACACAGAATAAAATAAATAAAAACAAAGTTATATTGGATGATAAAACAAGTGAACCAATAACTAAAGCTAGAAAAGTGGATAAAACTCCATCTTACTCGGATATTCTTAAAAATCCTAGAAAAGAAGAAGAAACCACGGTTAAGAATCTTTTATCACGCGTACTTGATAAATTGGACGTACAAGACAACACAATAAAAATACTCTCGGACGAAATCCAAGAGTTAAAGAAAGAAAGAAATAAAAACACCAGAACGTAATGAACATGAACTTCGATAGCCTAAAAATTGCAACCTGGAATGCAAATGGTCTTCTCAACCATATTTCAGAGTTAGAAATTTTTCTAGCGAAAGAAAATATTGACATTTGTCTCATCTCAGAAACACACTTCACAAAGAAATCATATGCGAACATTCCAAAATTTACATTTTATCATGTTCCACATCCATCAGATAAAGCAAGAGGAGGATCAGCAGTGTTTATAAAAACAGATCTACAACATTATCAAGATTCTGAAATCGCCAAAGAAAACATGCAAGTTACTACAGTCACAATAGAAACTAATAGGAAAATTTTTAAAGTTTCAGCAATATATTGTCCACCGAGTTGTCTACAAAGTGCAGATGATTATAAGTACTTACTTAATACATTAGGTGATAACTTCATTATTGGTGGAGACTTTAACGCCAAACATACTTTTTGGGGTTCTCGACTTATCAACACGAAAGGAAGAAATCTATACCAGATAGGAAGATCGTACAAATGTAATTTCTTATCCTCTGGATCACCTACGTACTGGCCAAGTGATCCAGCTAAAACTCCTGATGTAATCGATTTCTTTGTAGCAAAAGGTATAAATTCACAGCACTATTTATATGGTACTAACGATTTGTCATCTGATCATACTCCGGAAATTCTTGTACTCAGCGAAACTGCGTTGGAGAAAGCTAAATTACCAAAACTAACCAACAAGCTGACGGACTGGTCTACATTTAGGGTAAAGCTAGAACAGAATATAACTCTACAGGAAATCGAGCTATCTACAGAACAAATTGATAAGGAAGTAGAACAATTTATGACAGATATACAAGAAGCCGCAGAAGAAAGTACTCCAAAAGTAAGAAGAAATAATTAACAAAGAATAGCGTATCCACAAGAAATATTGGAACTAATTCATGAGAAAATAAGAGCTAGAAGAAAATGGCAGCGAACTAGATACCCAGATGATAGATCAAATTTCAGTAGGCTAAATAATTTGCTAAAGAATAATATCAAAAACTTCAAGAATAAATGTTTAACAACATATTTAGCTGGATTATCTGCTGACGAATGCACAAACTACTCACTATGGAAGGCAACAAAAAGGATGAAAAGGCCAAAACTTCAAGATCCTCCACTAAAGATGCAAGACGGCACATGGGCCAAAAATAGTCAACAAAAAGCAGACCTCTTTGCATCGCATTTGGAAAATGTTTTCAAGCCATTTTTGCAATGCTCTGCTGATGGTCAAATAACATATGTAGAGAAAACGGATCAAGAAACTATTAAGAAAGTTAGGCTGAAAGAACTTAAAAATCTGATCATGCATAACCTAAGCTCGAAAAAGTCTCCAGGTTATGATCTAATAACTGGACAGATCATGAAAGAAATGCCGGATATAGCTTACATCAAGTTGCAACAGATAATTAACGCGTGCTTCAAACTGAGATATGTTCCTAAACACTGGAAAATTGCAGAAGTAATAGTTATTGCAAAACCAGGAAAACCAAGCACAGAAGTAACATCATATCGCCCGATATCACTATTTCCAGTTTTATCAAAAAAATTTGAAAAATTGCTGCTCAAAAGGCTGATGCCGATAATACTACGGAGAAAATTGATCCCAAATCACCAGTTTGGTTTTAGGAGCAAACACTCTACGATCGACCAGGTGCATAGGATAACTAGTGTTATTGAAAAATCATTGGAAGAAAAAGAGATCTGTTCAGCAGTCTTCCTAGACGTAGCACAAGCTTTTGATAAAGTGTGGCACGACGACCTTAAGTTCAAATTACATAGAGATTTACCTCGTCAATATTATGAAATCCTAAGTTCGTATATCTCGGACAGATATTTTAGAGTGCGATATGGCTCGGAATACTCGAATTTAAAGGAAATATTGGCTGGAGTACCACAAGGAAGTGTGCTTGGACCAATACTGTATCTGCTTTACACGAATGACATTCCAGTTGATAATAATGTTATGATGGCTACATTTGCTGACGACACGGCAATACTTTCGACAGATACAAATGTTAGAAATGCTACAGAAAAATTACAGAACGCGATGAACAAAGTAGTTGAATGGACGAAAAAATGGCGGATCAAACTAAATGAAGGAAAGTCAACGCATATTAATTTTACTTATAGGAAAGTAGATCCAACAACAGTGACTATCAATGGTAATGCTATTCCCTATACAAATACGGCAAAATATCTTGGGATGACGCTAGATGTAAAACTGAAGTGGAAGGAACACGTGAAAAAGAAGAGAGAAGAGCTTAATATTAAATATAGAGACCACTATTGGCTACTAGGAAGAAACTCCGAATTATCAGTTCATAATAAGGTAAGAATCAACAATCAAATATTGAAACCTGTTTGGACCTATGGCATACAGTTGTGGGGATGTACAAAGAAAACAAATAGTAATATAATACAAACATTTCAAAATAAGGTATTAAGTGGCATTGTCAACGCTCCGTGGTATGTACGCAATGCTGACCTTCATCGTGATCTCCAGGTCAACATAGTCAGCAGTGAAATTAATAGATTTGCCAAAAAACACAACGACAGATTACAGATCCATCTTGTAATCTTTCGTAAAAAGATTAAAATAAATTTTTAATTTAAACAATTTAATTTTAATTATAAATAAAACAAATTAATTTAAACTTTATAAAACGTATATTTATTAAATTATATTTCGTAAGAAAATTGAGATTTTTTAATGTCGGCAACTATTAATCGAATAGCAAGAAAAATTCATTTTTACCTTTATATAAATTATTAAACTATTAAAATTTTGATCTGTTATTTTTCGATCTGTTATTTTCTTTTAAATTTTACAAAAAAATGTTATTTTCATATATATAATAATTCCTATTGATTGTGGCCATTGCCCTTTGCTTATATACTTAAATCATCTGGTTTAAGTATATCATCTGGCGAATTAGTGCATGCGCGAACCATTTATAAACCTTCAATTCATTAGAAGGGTTGCGTAAAATCGCAGTAAACTCAATTTGATTGACAGTATTGTCAAAGTGACAACAATAATTAAAAAAAAAATTAAATAAAAGTAAACAACGTGGAATGGCCGACAAATCAATAGGTAATTATTTTATATTTTAACATAAATCTTTACAATTTTTTATTTTTTATTTTTAGATGAATATCTTGTTGCTGGTCAGCAACATGCTCCCCGGCCGCGGATACATCAGAAACATAATTGGATGGAGTGAAACTGCTGATTTTTTTTGTATGTTGACACACATTTTTTTTTTTTTGTTGTGATGAATGGTGTTATTTGTTAATGTCTCGTATTGTAGTAAACACAAAACATAGTAATTTGTGTATGTTGATTTTCTGATGAAAAGTGATAGTGTTTGATGAATCGGTGATTCTTGATGATTATCCATAAGTGTCGATGAAATCGTATCTTAGCAGATGAAATCGGTGGAATCGCACTTCGATATTGTATAACATTGATATATTATTGTATTGTTGATACGTGACAATTAATGCGGCATTTCCTCCGTGCGATTAATTTATGTCCAATACCTAAGCCTTTTTACTCTGCGGCCTATCTCGCAGATACCAAGTTGCTACAACTCTCGGTGGATTTACATGAAAATAAAAAAAAATAAAAAAAAATGTATTAGTACATTATAGATTTTATTGTCAGCGCCTAATCGCATTATGATTTTATGCGTTACCTTAACCTTTTTATTATTATTGTTTTTATTAACATGTGTATTATAGAAATGTTTATTTCGTTTCGGTTTATGAAAATATTTTAATTGCGAACGAATTTATTTGCGGAATGTATAAATTAATTAAGTGATTATATACTTTTAATTTTATTACCTGTTAATATCTTATTGTATTATTATATTACCTTATTATAATTATAATACTTTATTGTATTTTTATATTAATGTTATTGGCGTAATCGTTATCGAAAATTGTAACTACCGGGTGTATTAGTTCATATTTATTTTATGATTTTTTTTTTTTATAAAAAATTGGTTTTGAATTTCAAGAAAAGTCTTTATGTATTTCAATATATTTTTTTTATTTATGTCCCTTTGGATTTAATAGAAGTATTTATATTAAATTTTATAGTGTGTAATAGATTGAATATATGTATTTATATTAAATTTTATAGTGTGCATTAGATTGAATATATGTATTTATATTAAATTTTATAGTGTGCATTAATTGTTCCTGTAGTGTGAGATGATAATAATAATATATGATTATTATTATTTCAATTATTTAATGTTTTTATATTAAAATGTATGAATGTAATTTTTATTTATGTTAAAAATGAATGAATTATATATGTTCGATATTGTATTTTATTATTGAACATATTTATTTATTATTAATTTTTATTAAATTGAAATTTTATATATTGTCATTTGTAGGCAATAAACAAATTTTAGTAAGTGGACGCTTGAATGTGGAGTCCTTGGTTTTTAGTGTGACTACACGAATTAAACCGTCAGTTCCAGCATGTGTTGCAGTTATTCGAGCTAGTGGCCAGTGTGCTGGTGGTAATCGATCATCTTTCAACAACACTAGGCTACCAACACTGACGTTTTCTCGTTGTGTGATCCATTTTGGACGTGCTTGTAGTCTGGACAAATATTCTGTGCTCCATTGACGCCAGAAATCTTGGTATAATCGCTGAATGTATTGCCATCTATCTAAACGATTAATATTTGTTTCTTGTAGATTTATTTCCGGAGGAGTTAATAATGCTGCACCTATCAAAAAATGACCTGGTGTCAATATGGCGGTGTCATCTGGATTCGTGGACAGTGCGCATAATGGGCGTGAATTTAGACAAGCCTCGATTTGTGTCAGTAGCGTGGCATGTTCCTCGAAAGTCAATTTGCTGATACCGACTATTCGTTTGAGATGGTGCTTGACCGATTTTACACCCGCTTCCCATAAACCGCCGAAGTGTGGTGAGGATGGTGGGTTGAAATGCCATTGCGTGCCGTGCTGTGATAAAAGTTCAGCAATGTCATGAGTTGCTTGTTTTTGAATTGCTCTAAATTCAGAAAACATAAAGTTTTTTGCGCCGATAAAATTTGTGCCGCAATCGCTATACATGTTTGAGCAAATTCCTCTGCGTGCGGTGAATCGACGAAATGCAGCGATGAACGCCGAAGTGCTGAGGTCGCTGACTAGTTCTAAATGTATGGCTTTGGTGCTCATACAAACGAAGATACAAATATAACCTTTCAAGATTTTATTACATCTGCCTTTCCAGGCTTTAATTTCTATTGGACCGGCATAATCTACACCGGTATTAGTAAATGGTCGATTTATTTGTGTTCGCGCAGCAGGAAGATTGCCCATTAATTGTGTAGGAGTATGGGATTTAAAACGAAAACATGTAACGCATTTGGTAAGTTCCTTTTTAATTTCAACTTTGGAGTTTATTATCCAATATTTACATTTTAGGTGAGCGGTGGTTAATTGGAATCCACCATGCATTGTATATAAGTGAGCGAATCGAACCATTAATGTGGTTATGTGATTGTTCGCTGGAAGAATTATTGGATGGCATTGATCGAAACGAAGTGACGAATTTTGTAAGCGACCACCAACACGTATTAGGCCGTTGTGATCTATGAATGGATTTAATTTATTAATTTTGCTGTTTTTAAGCGTAAGTAATTTAGAATTTGATTTATTATCATTTGTGGTAGTTGCCATTTGAGTTAATATTTCTATTTCAGGGCCAAAGGCTTCTGCTTGAGCGATTGACAGAATTCGTGTCAATGCTGCATTTAGTTCGCAGGTAGTCAACGATAGTAATATTCGTGGACCGGGTGATTTGACTTTGCTCAGACGTGCAGAATTTGCGCGAAATCGCAATATATATGCAGTGCAGCGAATTAATTTGGTAAGTGATGAGAATTTGTGGACATAAGTGTCTGTTAAATTAATTATGTGTGTTTTTACCTTTTTTATTTCTAGATCGGTTTCAAAATTTAATACTGAGTTTCTAGTGGTTACAATGGACCGATATAAAAATTCTGGTCCGGACCACCATATGTTGCAGTCGACGAGTTCACGCGGAAATAAACCACGGGACCCTAGATCTGCAGGATTCTCTTTGGATTTGACGTGCTTCCAGATTGCTGGATCTGTGAATTTTTGTATTTCGGCGACTCGATTTGCGACAAAACATTGCCATTTCGATGGGTTTGCTTTGATCCACGCTAACGTGATCATTGAATCGGACCAAGCAAACTTTGTTATATCATCGTAGTGCATTGCTTTACAAACTGTGTGAAGAAGTTTTGCCAGCATTACTGCACCACACAACTCTAAACGAGCCAATGTTATTTTCTTCAATGGCGCCACCTTCGTTTTAGATGCAATCAGCTGAATTTCTATTGGTGAATTTTCAGTTTCTATTCGTAAGTATATCACAGCTGAATATGCTCTTTCTGATGCATCACAAAATCCATGTATTTCTATATTTTTAGATTGCTGTGTTGTCTTGATCCATCGTGGAATCTCTAGCTTTTCTAAGTCTGGCAACGTGTTCCTGAAGGTTGTCCAGCGCTGGTGCAGATTTGACGTAACAGGTTCATCCCAATCGGATTTGCTGAGCCAAAGTTCTTGTATTATGAGTTTTGCTAGTATAATACATGGCGAGATCCATCCTAATGGATCATATAATTTGGCAATGTCGGATAAGATTGTGCGTTTTGTAATTTTCTCCGTAGAAGCAGGAGCTATTTTGAAGGTGAAGATATCCTTTGCGGGATGCCACTGGATTCCTAAGGTTTTTATTGTGTCTTTGATGTCTAATGATAAAGGCATGCTAACTTCTCTATCTTTTTCAGGTATTTTTTCTAAAATTTGTTCTGAATTGCTGGCCCATTTACGCAATGGAAACCCTGCCGACTTCAGGATTTGGAGAAGTTGAGATTGTGCTTCTATGGCTTCTTGGATTGTATGCGCACCGTACAACAGATCGTCGACGTAAAAGTCATTTGTTAAGATCTGTGCAGCGAGAGGATACTTATTTCCTTCGTCTTTGGCTAATTGATGAAGCGTTCGTACGGCGAGATATGGCGCTGAGGCTGTGCCGAATGTCACTGTTTTCAATGCATGAGGTTTGATTTGTTCATTAGAATTTTTCCACAAAATTAATTGATATTGTTCATCTTTAGGTGCAATCCAGATTTGGCGATACATTTTTTCCATATCAGCAGTGTAGGCGTATTTGAATTTTCTCCAGCGCATAATGATGTCTGTTATGTCATCTTGCAAGCGTGGTCCAATCATCAGATGATCGTTCAACGAAGTTCCAGTGACATCCTTACAAGATGCGTCAAAAACTACTCGTAATTTGGTAGTGGTGCTGGTCTCCTTGAAGACTGCATGATGTGGTAAAAAATATTTTTGATTATTGTGCGTCGGCTGAATTTCTTCCATTTGGTTCAGATTGGTATATTCTGAGATACAATTACTATATGATTCCTTTAATAATTCATTATTTTTGAATCGTTTTTCTAGTTGCAAGTACCTGATGAATGCTGGACGATATGAATTTTCGAATTCTGGTCGAATGTCAATTTTGAAAGGCAGGCTGACTTCATAACGACCATCGTCTATGATTGTTGGCATAATGTAGTTCACATTTTTCATCTTCATCGGTAAAAGTTCTATTTGTTGATATTTCTTCTATTTCCCAAAATTTTCTCAATTCTTTTTCTAGTTCAATATGGGAGTGCATGGCAATTATTGATTTGCGTGTTGGATTTATGCTACCTGAGATGATCCACCCTAATTGAGTTTGTTGTGCTATGGGACAACCGATTGGACCTCTTTTTAATCCTTCTTGGATTATGATGGAATGTATTTCAGCACCAAGTAGAAGATCAACTTTGCCAGGTTTATTGTACCATGGGTCTGCTAGTTCCAGGTTCTGCAGATGTGTCCAGTTGCCAACGGAAAACTCTTGTCCTGGTAATGAGCCGGTTAATTTTTTGAATATGTATGCATCAAATTTTATGTTAACTGCTGGGTTCGGAATTGAACTAATATCCATCTTAACCAGGTATTGTGCTTGTCCGGCTTCATTTTCTCCAAATCCAGTGACATTTATTTTTGTTTTTTCTCTTTTTAGATTGAGTCGCTGTGCTGCCGATTCTGTGATGAACGATGCTTCAGAACCTGGATCTATCAGGGCTCGAAGTTTTATGTTTTCACCACTTGTAGATTTTGCCGAAACAAGTGCTGTGGCAAGCACTACTAATTTATGTAGTTGTGTGTAACTTTGTTTTGTTACTAAAGAAGTTATGTTTGGATTGGTGAACTGGAATTCTTGATGCTGTGATTGGTTGTGTGGCGCAGAAGTACTGGGAATTTGATAATTCGTACTATTCGTGCTGGAACCCAGATTATTGTTTGATGTAGTAATGTGTTGTACCGTTGGGTTGAAAGCATGTCTATTCTGCTGATGATTGTTGTGTAAGTTATTTGTTTGATGTTGTTGCCTAGAATTTTGTTCTTTATTTAAATGTAGTAATGAATGATGTCTTTTACCGCAATGGGTGCAATTTTTTGTATTGGGACAGTTTGAGACCGTATGACTATAGGCTAGACAATTGATACATGCAGACATATTTTTAATTAAATCGAAACGTTGTTTTGGTGATAACTTTAAAAAATTGTTGCATTTTCTTGCAGGATGTGTGCCTGAATTGCAAACTTTGCAATTTCCAGCATCGTTGGATTTGCTGATGTGGAATAATCTAGTGGATCTATTTGGTTTATCTATTGGTCTGGATACCTGCTTTGAGAGGTGGTGTTGTGTGCTCTGAATGGATTCAAGAGCACGAAATCGTGTTTCCAGAAATTCTCTAAAGGTTGAGAATTCTGGTAGGAGCTTGGATATACCTAACTTTTCTTCCCATAATTGTTGGGTTTTATAAGGTAATTTTTGTATTAATATAAAAATTAAAATACTACTCCAACTATCTACTAACAGTCCTAAATTTTTTAGGGAATGAAAGGCTGCGTTTGATGTGTCTAACATCTGCTTGAAAGCTGCAGCGGATTCACTTGTAATTTGAGGTTGGTTCAATAATAGTTTCAATTGTGCATTTACTAATACTCTTTTATTTTCGTAGCGCCCGCATAAGATGGTCATTGCTGATTGAAAACCGGCTTCTTCTATAGACAAATGCTGAATCAAGATGGCTGCATCGCCTTCAACTTTATCCTTCAAGACATTAAGTTTTTGAACGTTAGACATCGTGGGATATTGTGTAAAATATGCATCAAGCATATTTTTGAAAGAGGGCCAACTCTCATAAGAACCGGAAAATGTAGGTACGTTTAAACGAGGTGGTTTGAAATCATTTGATGTCGCGGGTATCGAACTATTTAACTGCGTCTCGTTTTTAATCGCGTCAAATTCAGATTTTAAATCACCACCATAATTAAAAAAAATATTTTGAATTTCTTCAAAACTTTTATTTTTTAGATAATCTTGATTCCCGTCATCCTCTATAACCTTGATTATGGCGTAACGTAAGGTCCTAGCATCCTTGAAATTTGTTTCAAGGTCCCTGAGCCTTAATTCAATGTGCGCTAATTTCCGTTTACCATCCAATTGATGATATGATTCCTGGTTGGCTCGCATCGCTAGAAAAATAGCATCAAGCTGTGCTATCTGTTCCATTATCTTTTTTGGCGGCATTTTATTATACGCGAACAACTATTGTATTTAATTATTATATTTATGTTTATTTAATGTAGGATTAAATTTGTGAATTATTTTAGGTAGAATTAGATTCGTATTGTGTTTTTAATCTTTCTTAAAAGATTAAATAAATTGCGTTTAAATAATTTAATTTTAACTATAAAATAAAACAAATTAATTTAAACTTTTTATGGTATATATTTATTATGTGTAATTGTAGTAATTCTAATTATTATTCAATATGTTGTGTTCATATATAATTATATATGAAAGATAAATGTTATTTGTTTTATAGTAAAATAAATGTTATTTATTTTATTTTTATTAAAAACCCTAAAATATTTATTTTAATAATTTATTTATTGTATACTTGTATGTATAAATATAAGTGTTATTTATTTTATAATGTTTGTAATTTTATTTATTAAAAAACCATAAAATATTTATTTTAATAATTTATTTATTGTAACATACAAGTATTATTTATTTTATAATATTGTAATATATTTATAAGTATTATTTATTTTATAATATTGTAATATATTTATAAGTGTTATTTATTTTATAATATTGTAATATATTTATAAGTATTATTTATTTTATAATATTGTAATATATTTATTCCATTATTATTTATCAATGTAATTTAATAAATACCTATTTATTATCAACCACCTATTATCATTGTTGTTTTTTAAGATGGGTTTTATTTAATGCTCTGACGTCACCAACGAAAAGGTTTGTATACTGACCTTGTTGAAGGTGAATATGCCAATAGATCACCAGTGGATTCTTTGCAAAAAAATTTTATTTTATTGTTTAAACCGTACCGAAACCGATTTTTTTTTTATGAAATTTTATTGTTTTAGGTTTTTTATTCCCGTACCGAATTTGTTATAATGATTTTATACCACTATTTTTAGCTTTACACCATTGGAATTTTCACCTAACTATTAATATTTTTTATAAACTATTAATTAATTTGAATTTCTAGTTTACCACTTAATTAATTTGAATTTTTCACTGTGGTATATATCTTTTTTTTTTTTTTTTTTTTTAAATTTCTTAGCACACACTACAATTTTTACACACTGTTATTTTATATTTGAAAAATTTGAAATTGTTAAAAAATTAGGAAACTTTTATGATTTTGTATATGAAAACTAATTTTGAATTTTATTGCAACTAAAAAAAAATGTTTTAAATTTAAAAAAAAAATTATTAAGAAAATTTTATGATTTTGTCTATGACAAATTAATTTTAAATTTTATTGCCACTAAAAAAAAATGTTTTAAATTTAACAAAAAATTATTAAGAAAATTTTATGATTTTGTCTATGACAAATTAATTTTGAATTTTATTGCCACTAAAAACAAAAAAAATGTTTTAAATTTAACAAAAAATTATTAAGAAAATTTTATGATTTTGTCTATGACAAATTAATTTTGAATTTTATTTCCACTAAAAAAAAATATTTTTTAAATTTTATTATCACTGAATTTCCTTTAACGATTTCGAAGGACCATGTAATCTTTCGTAAAAAGATTAAAATAAATTTTTAATTTAAACAATTTAATTTTAATTATAAATAAAACAAATTAATTTAAACTTTATAAAACGTATATTTATTAAATTATATTTCGTAAGAAAATTGAGATTTTTTAATGTCGGCAACTATTAATCGAATAGCAAGAAAAATTCATTTTTACCTTTATATAAATTATTAAACTATTAAAATTTTGATCTGTTATTTTTCGATCTGTTATTTTCTTTTAAATTTTACAAAAAAATGTTATTTTCATATATATAATAATTCCTATTGATTGTGGTCATTGCCCTTTGCTTATATACTTAAATCATCTGGTTTACTTCTGCCGCGGCGAATTAGTGCATGCGCGAACCATTTATAAACCTTCAATTCATTAGAAGGGTTGCGTAAAATCGCAGTAAACTCAATTTGATTGACAGTATTGTCAAAGTGACAACAATAATTAAAAAAAAAATTAAATAAAAGTAAACAACGTGGAATGGCCGACAAATCAATAGGTAATTATTTTATATTTTAACATAAATCTTTACAATTTTTTATTTTTTATTTTTAGATGAATATCTTGTTGCTGGTCAGCAACACATCTAAATCCAGAAATAGGAGTTGTACTAGATGTTTCTCACCAAACAAGACGTCTTATGAGGACGAAACCACACGAATTAATCGTCGATAATCGGTAAATCGTCGGTAGTCGGTAAAGGAATCCGTGCCGCCACGTTTCCCTCTACCTAACACACCACAATTTGCGATGTAAATTTCCAAAGAGACTAAAATCGTTGGTCGATCGTTTTCGATTGGTTACGATAAAGGGATGTGGTTTTTTAGTGGGTAGAAATTCCACACGTCTATGCGGTACGGGCGAGCACCCATAGTGTCTTTTCGAAGATTTTCCACACCCCTCGCTTAAAAAAAAAAAAAAAAAATTAATGCCCTCACCATTAATATAACAATGTACTTTTGAAATCACTTTATTTAACACCGCACATGTATGGAAATTTTATTCGTATCCTTTTCTGATATAAAAAAAAAAGAAAATATATTATTTAAATGAAGAAGACAACGAAAACATATAGACAAAACGTGGTAAATAATAAATCCTAAACATAGTACATTCTTGAACAATTGTTGGAAAAAAAATCAGTAAAATATGGCAACATGTTAACAAATTATATAGTATAAAAATTTTATGAATAAAATCGTATACTCTACAAAATATTTCTAGCAATACTTTTGTGTTTCATACTTTTGTTTTAGGCATAAATTTATTAAAAAAAAAATATTTTATAAATTCCATACTTATAGACACGGGGTGTCATCTTAGAAGAAAACGCTTTATAAAATTTATATTATTTCTTCTGCCAATCCCTGCAGCGCTAGTGTCGTTTTATATTTTGAAGTTGACGGTGACAACATATGAACATTTTGAAAAAATTCTTTGTTTTAAAATTTTTTTGTTGAAAAGTTTAAAAAAAGAAAGCAAAAGTGCATACAAAATAACCAAAGTGCCTAAAGACTATATTAACTATAAAAATGGTTGCAATTTATTGTTGCATTGCGAGAATTTAAGTGTAAAGTGCCAGTTTTCCAAATCCTAAATAATATTTTGAAATTTTTAACAAATGGCAAGCTATAATTCCATAAATGAGAAATAAAGGATTTTCTGATTATAAAATTTATAATAGTTTAAGAGTTTGCGGTATTCATTTTGAAGAAAATAGCTGTTCTATTGGAGCTTCCAGATAAATCATGATGCTTGTCCAACTTTATATATTATAGGTACCTTGATATGTTTTTTTGTGATAAAAAATGGGTTAAATTTTGATTATTGATTTTGTTTAAAGAAATAATAATTGAAAATGATGAAGATGGTGGTGATGTTGCGGAAATTAATTGTACTCCTAGTGAAGAAAGCATACATATTTTACCAGGCCCATTTTTTTGTTTTTAAATATTCACCATTACCTTTACTAATTTTTTCTTTTTTTTAAGTAAACATTGAAGTAAACATTGAACCTCAGAAATTGAATAAATTCGAGCTGGTGTTGAAAAATCAATCTAAAAGTTGTGATAATTTAAAAAAAATCATATTTAATTCACCTGAAGTAATCTTGCACGAATACAACATAATTGCTAGAGAAGAGAAAATAACAATAATAATTCTTTGTGCTATGAGGAATTTATAAATAATTTTATTACAAAATAACGCTTAAAAATATTTACAAAAAAAAAAAAAAATTAATATAAATTACTTTCCTTCATTTATTTTTATTTATAATTTAAAAAAAAATGGAAAAAAAAGAAAAAGGTTTTTGGTAAGAAATATTAATTTAGTTCCTCTTCCAAAAAAAAATCGCAGTGGCGCTGTGTAAATATTAGAAAGTTGTTCATCTATATATAATCTATGCTTATAGGCTTTTTAGAATTAGAATGTCATATTATTTTGTATTTTTTATAATACTCGTCACGTCACGTCTGCAATTTAGATCATTAAATACTCGTCACGTCTGCAATTTAGATCATTAAATGAAACTTTGAAGTTAGCACGGTTGGCACGGTGCTTACCTTACCAACCATCTAATGATACGATCAGTAAAAGATACTAGAATCAACGTCAGAGTTAGTTACTGAATGTCAAAGTTGCTATTAGAAACAAAGTGAAAGTTGCATAAAAGAATCATGGTATCGCGGTGCTTATTTTCAATAAATCAGTACTGATATACAGCATTGATTTTGTTTACAGTTTGCAAATAAAATTCAATAATTTAATATAAAGATATAACAAGTAAATAGTTATTGTATATAAAAACATCCGTACAGATGTTTAATTGATTTACATACATTAAGCTTATTGACCTAAAGAGTTCACCGATTGCGGAATTCGACGAGTTCAGAACCACCACAACTATCATAATAAATAGTTTGCGTTCTGTGCAATTTTACGATTTATTGAAGTACCCAGCAAACGTAGAACTACATCTACAAGTAGTGAAAGAGTACAGAGGAAAAGTACTTATTTTCCACTGAAATAAGATAGAGCTTTGGGCAAAAATTCACTTATATACTTACTTTATATAAGAATATATGAAGCAACTGTCCCTTTTTAACTCATGAAGAAAAAATAGTTCCTTTCTCATTCTTTCTTATTATTTATTATGCATGCGCCATTTCATTTCTTGGGGCGAATTTTATAAATGAGTGAAAGAGATAAACAGATGTGGTTTTACCTCAACAACTGGGTAAAGAGTACATCAAAATTACATTAAAAATACTCCTATTCACTACTTCGGTCAGTTCAGTAGTGAAAGATGTACTACCGAAGTTTTGGGAATGGATTTTTATTTAAATGAAACTGCTGTATAATTAATACTTCAGTTCCAATTATAATTTATTAATAAAATAGGAAATTAAATAAAAATTCATAATGTAATTACTTTATTAAGTACATAAATATATTAAAAACACAATAAATTACCGCGAAAACCACTGCACTTTCTACATTTAATAAAAAAAAATTCGTAAAAATCACTACTTTACTCCTCGAATGAACAAAACAAAGTAAAATTTATATACAACTGTTTATTTTATATGCACTGTGGGTCAGACGAGGTAGACAGGATTAGACAAGAAAAATAATATATCTTACTCATAAAACTATTTTTCCGGCGTACTCTTTCACTACTTGTAGATGTAGTTCTGAGTTTGGTGTGGCGCACACTTGTGCATAATTAAATACATGCAAAAAATATATTTTTATTTGTGTTAGTAACTACTTCCATTTAGTTTGCAGTGTATGTACATATACATTTAAATAACAGATTTTCATCAGAAGACTTGATCAGATCTGGAAAGCATAAAGCTGGTAAAAAAATCTAATATATTACTCCAGGATATGACGATGCGAACAATAATTTCAGAACAATATATTATATATATTAAAAACAAAAACATTGAATATTTTTTGTTAAATTTTTACCCATTGTAATGTAGTAACTACTGACTCCAAATTTTGGAAAATCTACTATATACATATACTCTACCTATAGTATCTCGCAAATCTAAGTAAAGACCAAGCGCGAAGTGTGGTACTGTTCAAGGTGTGAATTTAGTATATAGAAGAGGCAGAGAATATTTTTTTTGTTGGTGTTGGGATATACTATTACTGTCGCATGGTCATTATTTTAACTGAAGCTTCGAAAAATATTATAAGAAAAATTGTTGTTGGTTCGTTGGGCTCTATGCAATAGCTCCTAACGTATTAAATCCTAACAAAAAATGTGAAATATAACCTAACATTCCCATACCAATTTAGGTGTTATTACAAATGAAGAAACACCTAAATGTTAGGTTTATTTTCATCAAAGTTAGGACTTGCTGAATTGTTTATTGTTAGGATTTATTTCATAATGAGATAACTCCTAAAACTATGTAAATGAAATAAATACTAATTAGAAAATATTTCACTAAAAATTATGTTAGGAGTTATTTCATTAATGTTATGACTTATTTCATTTCGCTTAAAATCACATTTTATATGTTGAATATTTCGAAAAGGTAAAATTTATGTAGTTATTGAAATGGATGAATAAATTATCGTGGGCGTCGCATCGCAATTCAGGCGATAATTCCCATTATACGAATAGTGTTCGAGCTTCATAAGTGAGAAATAAAGTCCGTTGCTATTTACAATTTCCGGAAAATGGATTATCTTCTTTTAACAAATGAAAAGCTTCCGTTATTTCATTTGGTTTCAGTAATATATTTATTGTTAAATCACAAATTTCATAAAAATTCTCTTTATGATATTATGATTTTTACCATTACCCATTTCTTCTGATAAATCTATTAAATACAATTTGGGCGATAATTCCCACTTAAGTGAGCATTATCGCCCGAAATCCATTCGGGCGATAATGCTCACCTTTTTGTGGGCGATTATAATTGATTGCTTTGTATACGTATACCTTGACATAAAATTATTTTCCCACATTAGAAGTTTTTTCATCTTTTTTTGTTTGGAATTAATTCATTTTGAATTAACTCCTAACGTTAGGTTTTATTTTATTTTCGGATTAGGACATATTACATCCCCGGTTAGGACTTATTTCATTTGTATGTGTTAGCTATTATTGCAACCATTGTTAGGAATTCCTTCATTAGGACTTATTTCATTAGGAGTTAATACGTTAGGAGCTATTACATAGAGCCGGTTCGTTGTTATTGTTGTGAATTTAATATATAGAGGCAGAGAATATATTTTTTGTTGGTGTTGGGATATATTATGGACTTTACATGGAATAATTGATTTGTTCGCAATTCGCGTATCATGTGCAAAGTCCTTTACTGTCGCATGTTCATAATTTTAACTGAACATTAGAAAAATATTATATGAAAAATTGTTGTTGGTCCGTTGTTACTGTTGTGAATTTAATATATAGAGGCAGAGAATATTTTTTTGGTTGGTAATGGGATATATTACTGTCGCTTGTTCATAATTTTAACTGAACGTTAGAAAAATATTATATGAAAAATTGTTGTTGGTTCGTTGTTACTGTAAGGAATTTATAAATAATAATTTTCTTTTGTTGGTGTTGCGATATATATATTACTGTTGCATGTTCAGAATTTTAACTGAACGTTTGAAAAATATTATAAAGAAAATAGAAAAATGTTGTATGTGTTTCGTTACTTTTCAAATTTATATAAATAGTACATCATACATAATTTTTATGCGATACAATAAGATAAAAACAATTTGGATTTGGGGACAAAATGTTAGATTATTATTTTTAGACCATCAGAATGAAAAACATATTGTCAGATCTATAGGTTTTTCATTGCATATACAATATTTTGATAATGAATTTAGATAAGCCGGTATGGCAAACAATCATACATTTTTTGTTATAAATTTATTAAACTGAACACCCGATACAAAACCACTAGTTTCGCTACTGGTAAAGACCCACTGACTGAAGCTGAATTTTATATAGAGAATAACTACATCACGAACTCAACCTGTGTAAAATCGGATGATAAATACACAAATTGGGGATATACACAAGCATGAAACGAATTTGTGTGCCAAATATCATCCACATCTGAGATACAAAATGCTTTCCATATTTTTCCAAAACTCAAAAAAATAACTGGGAAAATCCCAATTAAAAATCGGGACCTGCCTATTAAAACTATTCCTATCACTGATTAAAACTATTCCTTCCAGGCTCGGCTTTGGAAGTAACATGTAACAATACAATATTGTTTTGTTTAATTTAACAGTTTTATTTAAAAAAATTTGAATTGTTGTATATAAAATTTCAAACAAAATATTTTTAATACTAATTTTGTATAATTTACAGACCCTGGTTTCATTTTGATAGGGTTCACCTTAGGCTGCAGCGCCCTGCAGGCGCTAACTATTGGTTGTAGGAAAAATCATATTGGATAAATTCCAATATGATTGTCCAAAAACAACCATATATACAAATAAAAACCAACAACATGTTATGTTGGTACATTTCTATCCGTAGCGGTAGATTAATTGGTATTTTTCTTCCATACCTAAAAATAAAAATAAAAACAAGAATTAGTAAATAAAAAAACAAATAAATAAAACCTTAATCCAAATTCTATTTTTTTTTTGTTCAAGCCAACATGGTGGCTTTGAATCGGTAGAATTTCACAGGCGAAAATGGGAAATTTTAGAAAACAGGCGAAGAAAAGAAAAAACGTGTGCGGTTCTGGGCTTCGGAAAGAAGATCTGGGGACGAACAGACTTGAGTCTGTTCAAGATTATAGAAAACTTTTTTTTTATTGTTTTTTTTTTCTAAAAGTTTTTATTATTTTTATATTTAAAAATTTGGTTTGGGTGATTCAACTTTCATTAGTAGTAATCAATTAGCATTTTAACTACAAAATCAAAAGATTGTAGTAGTCCCCCACGAGAAAAGGAAAAAAAAAACTAATGTACCATCAAATTGCAGTATTAAGAAGAAAAAAAATATCCAAAGTGGTTTTTTTCCTGCACGGAAGTATGCATCTAGAGGAGTTCTGGAGACAGGGGCCGACCGAGCTATTGGTCGACCGCGGCAGAACCTGGAAGAATGCTGTTAGCAGTTAGAAGATATAATCCAGTCGAGATTTCCGGAGACCATACGGCTCGGAAAATTTTTTTTTTTTTTATATATGGAAGAAAATATAAAATTCATGTACAAAAAAAAAAAAAAGAATTATTAATTTGTGAAATTATATAAGGAAAAAACCATTATTAAAGTTCATTGGGGTGGTCCAAATTTAAGTTTTTTTTTATTTGTATTTAGTAAAGTAGTTTTGATAGTTGTTTTTTTATTTGTAGAGTAAATTTTTATGATTTTGTATTATTATTTTATGATTTTTGAGTAGAGTAGTTTTTTTGTGTTATATAATTTTTGATTGAGAGTAATTAATTAATTGGTTCTTGCTAATAATTTTGGTTGATTTATATTTTGTTGATTATTTCCTGATATTTGTGAACGGTTTTTTTTTTGTTTTAGTAGTTTTTTTTGTAGTGGCCTTAGTATTATATTAACTTTAATAAACCTTATTTTAGCCGGACTGCGCTAGACATGTCGGGACAGCCACCGTGCGGATATATCAAGGTATGTTTTGTTATATTTTAAATATCGTTGATAAATAACCAACCGCTAAATTTAAAACAAATAAAAAAATATTGGAATTGTGCCAGCAGAAAAAAAAACTTGCTAATTTATGCCAAAAGAATTGTAAAATTTCATTAGTATTTCAGATTTTTTTTTTCTTACTACGGTCATAAGTTCCAGGGATTGATGACGTCCGGCCGCATTTTCCTTGCCCCCTTTCCTTTTTGGTTGATGATGATTTGATGTGCAGGTAGGATCGATTAGTGACTCACGCCCCACAGACTGAGCTAAGCTGGCAAAAAAGGAGGAAATCCCAATCGGTCCTTGAAACTTTTAAAGTTTTTTTTGTTGTTAATAAATTCGGTCTTGTTCTGTTGGTGGTCCGCGGTTGTGGATCACTCAAGACCTTGCGCCCACATGATAGAAAACCTTGGAAGTTTCTAAATCGCGTCTCCTCCGCAATATCGTGTAGTAACCAGACTCACTTGGTTCTGTTAATTTTTAATATTTTTTTTTTGTGGTTGAAGAAAAATTTTTGTATTGTGTGGGCCAAATTAGTTTTTGCAAAATAAAGTATTTGATGGTGCACGCGTACCATTGCCACCCCACAAAATAAAATTAAATTTAACATTAACATTAACATGTCAAAGCCAAGTGGTGTCCTCCGGTTCAGTTGCAATTTGTCAACCGGACTGTGTGGTGTTACAGTGGGACTAGTTGATATGTCAACAGTCAAACCAGACTCTCAGGCATCTGGAAAGACGACGTTTGAAGCAGAAGCAACAACCAGCAAGCAGGTGCATACCCCCTGAGGATCTTGCAGGAAAACCAGCAGCACGCTAAAGCAGCTTCGGCCGTCTTAAGAAAGATTATTGCCAGATGGGGCGCAGACGTCGCCCTTATTCAAGAACCATAACTCGCATCTGGTAATATATGCGGGTTAGGGGATTCTAACGGTAAGATTCTTTACGACATTGCGACCTCTAGACCTATGGCCTGTATTATATTTAGGAAAACACGAACTTTATTCCAATTACAAGATTCTGTCAGGAAGGCGTAGTTGCGACAAATGTTGAATCTTCAGGCAGCAAGCAGAACATAGTTATATGTTATGATACTTTTCCGGAGATCAACCTGCCAACACTAGCCCAGATGCAGCTGCTGGTAGGATGAGACGCCAACGCCCATCTTACGAACTGGGGTAGCAAGGACATAAACAGCAGAGGTGAGTCTTTATTTGAATTTTTCATTAGTAACAATTTTAGTGTAGTTAATGTAGGTAATCAGCCCACTTTTATCAATAAGATAAGAAGTGAGGTAATAGACCTTACTATAACCACTCAATTCTTGTCAGATAGAATTCATAATTAGGTTTGATTAAGTCAATTTTGAACAAACCCCGACCAAATATGAAATACCTATTTTACCTTCTGAATTGCATAGAATAATTATGTCTCTAAAAAATTCAAATTCATGTACAGAAGATGGTATTTCTGCTGTAACTCTAAAAAAATCTGCCTAAATATTGTTGATGTCCTTGCACATTTATCTTTAACAAAACTATTAATTCAGGTATTTTTCCAAGTACATTAACATCAGCTGAAGTTCTTTCGCTCTTTAAAAAAGGTGATCGAAGTAATATGGGTAACTAGAGGCCAATTTCAATATTGTCATCATTTTCAAAAATATTGGAAAAAGCAATTAAAAATCGCATTCTTAATTACTTGAACAAAATAAATTATTTTAGTGGTAATCAATTTGGGTTCCGCGAAGAGAAATCTACAGAAGACGCTATTTCAAACTTTTGTAGTAACATTTACGAAGAATTAAACAATAAAAAAATTACGACTGCTCTGTTTGTTGATATTTTAAAAGCCTTTGATATGGTAAATCATTAATTATTATTAGATAAATTGTACAATGCTGACTTTAGAGGTTTTTGTATTAATGGTTTCGTTCATATCTATCCTCGAGAACTCAAAGAATAAAAATTAATAATACATATATCCAAGTTAAGAATATTGATATTGGTGTTTCACAAGGATCCGTATTAGGTCCAATTTTGTTGTTCATATTTATTAATTCTTTGTTCAAACAAGAACTTAAATCTAAAAAAACTGCTTTCGCTGATGATTTAGCTTGTGCGTATGCCTGTGTAAGTCCATTAAATATAATATCTGATTTAATTTTAATTAAGATCTACTCAGGAAGTGGTTCTATAAACATAAGTTGGTTATTAGCAGTAAGACTAAAATTATGTTTTTTAATATCTCAGGTAATCTAAATATTGATTATAATTTCTTTTTCCACGCGTCAAGTTGTCAGAAATTTTCGAAAGCATTGTGATCATCATAGAGCTAATTTATCTTCGTATTGTAATAATTTAAATTCTACCGCTGATTGTTTTAAAATTGATATCGTAGATTCTTTCAAATATTTAGGAATTATAATCGATAACAAACTAAAGTGGTATGAACATTGTGAATCAGCCCACTTTTATCAATAAGATAAGAAGTGAGGTAATAGACCTAACTATAACCACTCAATTCTTGTCAGATAGAATTCATAATTAGGTTTGATTTAGTCTATTTTGAACAAACACCGACCAAATATGAAATACCGACCAAAAAAGAAAACTGACTGTACTTGTCTCAGACATCCGCCGAGAAGATTATTCAATATAGTGTAGTCATATAAGGGGATAAAAATGGCTCTTCTGGAATTTTAAAATGGTAGTTTGAAACTGGCACTATTGTGCTCGAAATTGATTGTAGTTTCACCTCCAGAAAGTTCCCAGAAAAATTCCTTGTGCTAACTATAGGGGGTTAAAAACATTTGTAATAAGACAGCAATCTGATTCTATAAATTCTGAACAATTTTTCCATATAATTTTATGTACTATGAACAAAGATCATGATATGCAAGAATATTTGAAATATGAACGTTCTGGAGTTGCATCATCAATTTTCGACAACATTTGTATGCGTAAAGGAACAAAGTCAACGTTGGCATCAATTCTGAAGAAACAGTATGTTCCCCCAACATTGAATATTCCATCGAATGCGTACTTTGTGATTGATGGTGGATATATTATTCATAAAATAGTATGGGCTACAAATATAACATTTATTCAGTTATATGAAATGCATTATAGATATATTATAAAAATATCTTAAAGCCAAAATAACACCATTATTTTTGATGGATATGGAACTTCATCTACCAAGGATTTAGAACATCGAAGACGATATGTGAAAAAGTTACCAACAACAACAATTAAAGATAACATCATTATAAGTTGGAATAAGCAAGAGTTTTTAGGAAATTTGGAAAATAAGCAGTTGTTTGTAAGAGAATTGGGGAAGTTTCTAGCTTCAAAAGGATTGACGGTAATATTTTCATCAGGTAATGCTGATAGAGAAATAGCTGAGCAGCAATAAACAAAGCTATTTAAAAATATCATTAATTATATTATAACATTTTATTAACATATAATTTTTATTTATTCCACTAACGTGAAAGTGAACGAGCTGTCGCGGTACTTGGAAATGATACTGACATCTAAGTTTTATTGATAGCACTACATCATGAAGGGATGAATATAGTGTTCTTTTCAATGTCCCTGAATAATGCTGATGTTCAGATATATATCATATTCAAGAAATTAAAAAAGCAATAGGATTGGATATGAGTAAGGCAATTCTACCTCTTCATGCCTTTTCTGGTTGCGATTCAACATCAGCATTTTTAAAAAAAAGCAAAATCAAATTTTAGAATGTGCGCAAAAACCAGTCAAACCTTCTACAAGACATGTGCTTATTTAACGATCCTGATGCCGAAAAAACAAATTTACAAGCAGTGGGACTACGTCTAATTAGGGAAATTTATTATAAAGGCAATATATGTAATCTGAATTAGCTTCGATATGTGATGTACAAACAAAAAGTGTCTAGATTAACAGTATCTAGTTTTGATTTGGATATTTTAGCACCAACTATAGAAGCTGCTAAATTGCATATCCATAGAGTATACCATCAAGTTCAGCTATAATCACCCTTAATAGTAAACCAGCTCCAGATTAGTTATTTAATATGATATTTTGTGATTGCATAGCTGGTTGCAATCGGCGTTGTATATACAGTTTAATGAAGTGCAAATGCAAAGGAATCGGCTGTAATAACGCCCTAGCTGAGAGGATGACAATTTAATATTTTTTTTCTGTAATTTGTAATTTATTGTTATTTAATTTTTTTTGTGTATCGTTGTGTAATTTTTACATTTTGACTTTATATTTTTTTACTTTTATTTTTAGTTTTTATAGTTTTTGTATTTAAATTTTAAATTAATATTTTTATTTTTTCAATATGATATTATACGTAAATATATTAAAAATTATGAAAAAATAATCAAAAAACATTTTTTGTATCTTATTTTTTTTTCAGTGTAGCATTTCTTTCAGTGTTTTTTTTTTAAATTTAAGGGTCATACAATTTTTTTTTTAAATAAAGCTTTATCGTACATATAGTTTGAGAAACATGAATTTTTCCCATAATATACCTGAATTTTACCTATTGCACTTCTATAACAATATGCAGTTAATGCATCTATTGGTTCAGTTCAAGAATTAATGCTCGTTAACTCTGTAGAAGTATTGCAATATTGAATATTTTCCAAGCGTGTTGCTTTAGGGAAAATGAAACAATTTATTTGATTTCTGATTCGAAAGTTATTTTTATTTTCAAAAACTGTTCTTTATATATGTACTTAACAAATTAACCATATTTTGTTATGATAATATTTAATCAAAAAAATATTTTCGCACAATAATAACTAAATTTCTAAAATATTTTCCCATAATAATAATTGATTGTATACTTAATATTTTCTCACAATATTTTGGAATCATATTACATTTTAAATTTTAATTATATTTCTGTAATATTAAATTTTACCTTTTTGTTAATTAATATATATTCTATATCTAAATTCTTAAGTGCGATATGTATGTATGTAATTAAATTCTTATGTGCTATATATATGTTAATTAGTAAATTTGATTTTAATATACATTACAATATTATTCATATATTTATTATATATTTTATCTTACAAGGCGTATTTATAATCCTTAAATATCAGGGCTTAAATATCAACAAAAGCAAAAATTGAAGACTTATTTTGTTATGATAATAAGATAAGAAAAAAGATAAGATAAACATCCTGATAATATTGGATTGAAAAAATATTACTTGAAATTATGTGATGATCTAAAAAACGAAATTCCTGCTTGTAAAAATAATTATTATTTTGATGAATTTAACACAAATTATGATAATGTTAAAGGTGTATAGAAGGTTAAATAGTATTTTGAATAGAGCTCAAACAAAAAATCTGCTAACTAGGGGGAGCAGATAACTCGTAGTATGTTTTTTAACACCGATTTATGTCCAAAAGTTTTTTGTAATTAACATTATCTTTGTAACAAACAGTGCTTTCTTCAAAATTGCTCATCTTTATTATTTATTGATTTAATTTTATATTTTTATTTCTTTAATAATAAATATTATTAAAATAACTATAATAAGTATAAATATGCGCAATCACGAATCCAACCTGTGTACAAAATTTCATTGAAATTGGATAATATTTACCATATGATCTAGAACATATGAAATATTAATCGGAAATTTTAGCATGGACCCCCTCAGGCTACTAACTTCTACCTTAGTCTACACATGCGTAATCACGAATCCAACCTGTGTACAAAATTTCATTGAAATTGAATAATATTTACAATATGTTCTAGAACATATGAAATATTAATCGGAAATTTTAGCATGGACCCCCTAGAGCTACTAACGTCTACATTAGGCTACACATGCGTAATCACGAATCCAACCTATGTACCAAATTTTATTGCAAACTGATAATAATTACTATATGGTGTAGAACATATGAAATATTCTTTGGAAACTAAGTTGCTCATATATTAGTTTCCAATGAACACAATAAAACTACCTGATATAAATTTTTGGAACAATAAGTAGGTCATAAATTGAACCTGTGTTTGAAATATAATTGTATGATGTAGAGTATTGAACTTTTGAAATATAATTGGACTAAAACTGTTTTCTAGGAACCCCCTGAAGGTCTCCAAATTTCAGGAGAGCCAAATAGATCACAAAATTAGCCTATATATAAAATATCTTTGAAGTCGGTTAACAATTACTATATGCTGTAGAACACATGAAAAAAAAAAAAAATGAAATCGAAAATTTAACATGGACCCCCTAATCCTACTAACCTTTAGTCAACCTATGCATAATCACGAACTCAACCTGTGTACCAAATTTCATTGAAATCGGATAATAATTACACGATGTAGAACATAAAGCAAATATTCTTCGGAAACTAAGTTGCTCATATATTAGTTTCCCATGAACGTACTATACCTACCAACTACAAATTTGTGGAGTATCAACTAGATAACTAAATGAAACTGTGTATTCAATACCATTGAAATTGGGTAAAAGGTCCTGTAGATATAGAGAGTTGAACTTATGAAAAGTAATTACGGATTTTTACATGGACCCACTGAAGTATCGAATTTAAATTTTACGTGCGCCAAGTACATACGGAAACTATCATATGTACCAAAATTTATGCTAATTAGATAAAAATTACAGTATGCTCTAGAGCATACGAAATTTTAATCGGAAATTTTACCATGGACCCCCTGAAGTTACAGACCTGTATCTAGGTAGGCTTGTGGACAATCATGATACCAACCTATGTTTTAAATTTCATCCAAATCTGAGACATGAAATTTTATTTACATTTTTCCGTAGAACAAAAACACGTAAGTTCCCACATAAATGGGGAAATCTAACATGGTCCCACTGAAAGGATCGATCTCATCTTGTACCGGCACCGGGGCGAAGTCTGGTAGAGCCTGTGTGACAAATTTCATTAAAATCGGACGAGCGGTTCTAGGAGATGTTGCTGCGCACATAAAAAGCGTACGCGTCCCCCGGACACTTTTTTTTTTGCATTTTCGGACTCCCCGACCTCGGAAACGCCTAGAAATAAATTTTAAGCGAACTTTTTTTTTTGACCATCCAACCTATCACCAGACTTCATAGTATTTCATACTACTCGTAAAATAATAGAGCTAAAAAAAAAAACTATTGTAACAATAGTTACAATAGAATAGTAACAATAGAATTTCGGATAATGAAAAAGTTGCAAATTTATTCAACGAATATTTTGTGTCTGTTTCTTATAATTTAATTCCTATTAATAGCTCTAATAATTGCAATCTTTGCTGTGATGGAATAGTTGAAGATAATTTTCAGCGTGATAGTTTCTTTTATGAACCTAGTTTACCTTCTGAAATGCATAGAATAATTATGTCTCTAAAAAATTCAAATTCATGTACAGAAGATGGTATTTCTGCTGTAACTCTAAAAAAATCTGCCTAAATATTGTTGATGTCCTTTCACATTTATCTTTAACAAAACTATTAATTCAGGTATTTTTCCAAGTACATTAACATTAGCAGAAGTTCTTTCGCTCTTTAAAAAAGGTGATCGAAGTAATATGGGTAACTATAGGCCAATTTCAATATTGTCATCATTTTCAAAAATATTGGAAAAAGCAATTAAAAATCGCATTCTTAATTACTTGAAGAAAATAAATTATTTTAGTGGTAATCAATTTGGGTTCCGCGAAGAGAAATCTACAGAAGACGCTATTTTAAACTTTTGTAGTAGCATTTACGAAGAATTAAACAATAAAAAAATTACGACTGCTCTGTTTGTTGATATTTTAAAAGCCTTTGATATGGTAAATCATAAATTATTATTAGATAAATTGTACAATGCTCACTTTAGAGGTTTTTTGTATTAATGGTTTCGTTCATATCTATCCTCGAGAACTCAAAGAGTAAAAATTAATGATACATATATCCAAGCTAAGAATATTGATATTGGTGATTCACAAGGATCCGTATTAGGTCCAATTTTGTTGTTCATATTTATTAATTCCTTGTTCAAACAAGAACTTAAATCTAAAAAAACTGCTTTCGCTGATGATTTAGCTTGTGCGTATGCCTGTGTAAGTCCATAAAATATAATATCTGATTTAATTTTGATTTAGATCTACTCAGGAAGTGGTTCGATAAACATAAGTTGGTTATTAGCAGTAAGACTAAAATTATGTGTTTTAATATCTCAGGTAATCTAAATATTATAATTTCATAAGTTCAACTCTCTATATCTACAGGACCTTTTACCCAATTTCAATGGTATTGAATACACAGTTTCATTTAGTTATCTAGTTGATTATAATTTCTTTTTCCACGCGTCAAGTTGTCAGAAATTTTCGAAAACAATTGAGCATTGTGATCATCATAAAGCTAATTTACCTTCGTATTGTAATAATTTAAATTCTACCGCTGATTGTTTTAAAATTGATATCGTAAATTCTTTAAAATATTTAGGAATTATAATCGATAACAAACTAAAGTGGTATGAACATTGTGAAGAATTAAAAAAATATTTTCTTACAACTCTTCGAAATTTTTATCATTTAAGAAAATACTGTTCGGAGAAAGTTATGTTGATAATATATTATGGCATATATTCCATTCTAAATTGCAATATGGAATCGTTTGTAGGGTGGTGAATATTTAAATAAAATTCAAATTAGAATTATTTGTAAAAAAAATCGGCTTGGCTAAATTGCATATCCATAGAGTATACCATCCGTCTAATTAGGGAAATTTATTATAAAGGCAATATATGTAATCTGAATTAGCTTCGATATGTGATGTACAAACAAAAAGTGTCTAGATTAACAGTATCTAGTTTTGATTTGGCTATTTTAGCACCAACTATAGAAGCTGCTAAATTGCATATCCATAGAGTATACCATCAAGTTCAGCTATAATCACCCTTAATAGTAAATCAGCTCCAGATTAGTTATTTAATATGATATTTTGTGATTGCATTTGCATAGCTGGTTGCAATCGGCGTTGTATATACAGTTTAATGAAGTGCAAATGCAAAGGAATCGGCTGTAATAACGCCCTAGCTGAGAGGATGAAAATTTAGAATTTTTTTTCCGTAATTTGTAATTTACTGTTATTTAATTTTTTTTGTGTATCGTTGTGTAATTTTTACATTTTGACTTTATATTTTTTTACTTTTATTTTTCGTTTTTATAGTTTTTGTATTTAAATTTTAAATTAATATTTTTATTTTTTCAATATGATATTATACGTAAATATATTAAAAAAGCTGCTAACTAGGGGGAGCAGATAACTCATAGTATGTTGTTTAACACCGATTTATGTCCAAAAGTTTTTGGTAATTAACATTATCTTTGTAACAAACAGTGCTTTCTTCAAAATTGCTCATCTTTATTACTTATTGATTTAATTTTATATTTTTATTTCTTTAATAATAAATAATATCATTAAAATAACTATAATAAGTATAAATATGCGTAATCACGAATCCAACCTACGTACAAAATTTCATTGAAATTGGATAATATCTACCATATGTTCTAGAACATATGAAATATTAATCGGATGCATGGACCCCCTAGAGCTACTAACGTCTACATTAGGCTATACATGCGTAATCACGAATCCAACCTATGTACCAAATTTTATTGCAAACTGATAATAATTACTATATGGTGTAGAACATATGAAATATTCTTTGGAAAGTAAGTTGCTCATATATTAGTTTCCCATGAACACAATAAAACTACCTGATACAAATTTTTGGAGCAATAAGTAGGTCACAAATTTAACCTGTGTGTGAAATATAATTGTAATTGGGTGCCAATTACTGTATGATGTAGACGCAGGTGTGCGCAACCAGTCGATCGCGATCGACTGGTCGTTCGCATGAGAATTTTAGTTCGATCGCTTTATTAATTATAAAATTTTTGGAATTATTAAATTTTTAGAAAATTTTTAGAAAAATTTCTACAAATAAATCATTAAAAATTTAAAAAAAAATTATTTAAACCTAGTATACTATGCCAAAGAGAAAGAAAATATCACGAAAATTTATTATAAAAAGCGAATGCAGAAATTGTTTTATATAAAAAAAAAGTTTACATTTTGTTAGTCAAAAAGCGTTATTTTTTTAAAAAAAAATCTATAGTAGGCTGGTTAGTTATTACTGGTGCCTATTTAAAGTTAGTTAATTTTTTGAGTTACGATTCATAAGTATTTTTGATATCGTGCAAGGTTGTTTGTTAAAAACTACTTGGTAAACATTTTTTTTGTTATTTTCTAACTTATTAATATAACTTTTTAATAGTGATTTTTTTAAGTTGAATTCATTAGTATATTTGAAGTTGTGTAGAGTGATTAATTTTCCAAATTACTTGGTAAGAATATTAGCTTTGTATTTATACTTTGTGCTAACAATTTAAATATTTATACCAAGAATTCATCATGAGTACTCAATCCAGAAATAATAAAAAACCAAAAACGTACCATTTTAATTGCGAGTGGGAAGAAGAATTTCTATTCATTATGAATAAAGATAAGTGTACTTGTTTAATATGCAGTTTGATAGTAGCTTTGCAGAAAAGAGGTAATTTAAATAGGCACTTTGTTACTGCACATGCAAACTTCGATCGAGATTTTCCTCAGAAATCTTTGACAAGAAAATCTGAAGTACAAAGATTGAAAATATCTTTGAATTTTCAACAATCTATGTTTAAAAAAATTTGCAGTAAATCTAAAATGGCAACTATTGCATCTCTACGTGTGAGTCGACTTTTTATACAGCATAAAAAACCATTTACAGATGGTGAGATATTTAAGGAAGCATTTTTGGCTGCTGCTGATAGTTTATTTGAAAACTTTAAAAATAAAAAGGAGATTGTTGACGCCATCAAAGACGTGCAGCTTTCAAGACACACTGTAACAAGACGAGTTGAAACCATAGCAAATGATTTACGATCTCAACTTAAATTGGATTTTGAAAATTGTGATTGGTTTTCACTTCAATTTTTATGAATCTACTGATAATTCCGATATGTCCCAGCTAAGCATATTTGTCCGCTTTGTATTTTCAGATTCAACAGTAAAAGAAGAATACCTCAAAATTCTTCCTGTGAAAGAACGAACTAGAGGAGAGGACATCTACAATGTTCTGAAAGAGTTCATAGTATCTGAAAATATTCTAAAGAAACTCGTGTCCATTACTACAGATGGAGCTCCTTCTATGGTAGGCCATGAAAGTGGATGTTTAGCATTTTTTAAAAGGGACAATGATTTTCCTGATTTTCTTTCCTACCACTGCATAATACACCAACAATCTTTATGTGGAAAAATGTTGAATCTCGATGATGTTATGAAAACAACTATAAAAATAATCAATTCTATTCGAGCGAAGGCTCTACAAAGAAGATTGTTTCAATCCCTTCTAGAGAGCGTTGATGCACAGTATGTAGATTTGCTTCTACATAATGCAGTAAGATGGTTGAGCAAAGGAGCAATTTTAGAAAGATTTCGGAAATTATTGCCACACATAAAAGATTTTCTGGTTGAAAGAAATGATCCTTATGCTGAACTACTTCAAGATAAGATATGGTTGCAAAAACTAGCATTTTTACGGATATCACATCAAAATTAAATGGATTAAATCTAGATTTACAAGGAAAAAACAAAACTATTGCTGACATGATAACCGCTGTTGATACATTCAAAACAAAATTGGAAATGTGGATAGCTCAATTAGATAAAAAAGATCTAAAACACTTTTTAAATCTTAAAGATGAAATTGGCTCAAACATAGAAGTTTATAATTATGACGAATTTGGTAACATGTTACAAGAAATTTTTGTGCAATTTCATCACAGATTTACAGAATTTGAAAAGCTTCGGCCAATCGCTTCTTTTTTTACATCGCCATTAAATAAAATAAATATTGAAAATATGGCTAAACTAATTTCGGAATTATTCAGAATGGACGTATGTGGCTTGGAATTGCAACTAGTTGAGTTGCAAAGCGACATTGCCCTGAAATCGCGAGATCAACTTGATATATCGTCGGGTGAGTGCTATTTTGGCCCATACGCCATCCACTTTATTTCGAGAAAAACGACATGGAAGTTAAAAAGTAAATAAAAAGAAATCGGTGCGATAGGATTTTTTATAATTTTTTGTAGATATTACTAATGAATCTAAGGTCCCAATTAAGAAAAATTAGGGACTTCCTTCCATTTTTGTGGAAGTTATGAAACATTTCCTTTCAAAATTTCAGGTGCAGCTGCCCCATATCCACTTTTTTGAACTAATTTGTTTCTTCCATATACACAAGGAGCAAAGTAGCATATAATTTTAATCTTACTAAATTAGGTGAATTTCAATAAAAAACTTAAAAAAAATTATTATTACAAAAGAAAAACTATATTTTATATAACTAAATTATAATAAGGAACATTTTTATTCAACCTTAAAATTAAATTTAAATAAACATAAATTCCTGGTGAAGTCTTATCTGAAGAATTATAATCAGACGGCTGATTTCGTAAATTTGAAACATTTATATGATGCAAATTTGTTACTGCTGTTGTGTAATAAATGTTTAGTTGATCAAAAGGATCTTATAGATACACTCATAGATACACTTTCACACTCACACAAAAAAATTTAGGGGGAAACATTTATGTCCTTGGAGGATCTTAGCGACTGGTGGCATGCTTGTGGTCGCACGAGCTAGCTCGTCGGATTGGGGGGGGATCTTGTCAATCTCCAAGGCTACAATTTTCATGCCAGATGATTGTGACCAATCAAATACTCTATAGTATCTATGATTGAGATCGTCACACAGGGATAAAACGGGAGACGAACTGAAACTACCAAATGGGGATGAACACGTAAAAAAAATTAACATAACTGGGTTGTGGTGTTGGTTTTGTACCACCTTATGCCCACCCTGCCTTGTCTATTTTATTTTATATTCCAACATAATTAATTAAAATAGACCCTTTTTATTATGTAAGTGTAATAAACGTTACACCTTACTACTTACGATAGCACAGTTGAAAAATATATTTATACTGCCTACCCTTTGCCATCACACCCCCCAAAATATTGTTTAATTAATTACACATCATATTTTCCTTTCTAAATTCAAAATTTAAGTTTTATTTTCTTAATAATTTTAATCTTCATTTTTAATTTTTTTAATTTTTTAATATAAATTTTAACTATATAAAATATCCTATATAAAACATCCGGTACACCCGGTACTTAACTAATTTTTTTTTTCTTTTAATTTCTATATATATAAGTTTTTCTTAATTCTTTTGTAAGTACTATATATTAAACTATCTCAAACATCTGTTTTTTTTAATATTTATTTAATTGTATTGTCATATATAGAGAATAAAAATTTTGATTTGACCTATATATTATTTTAATTAATGTGACGTCATGAGAAATTTCGTATTTTTTTTTTTTTTATTTATATGGAAGTAAATTTTAATTTTTTTGTAAATAATTTTAAATTGTTAATACACACACAATTACAATTATTATGTGTTACGACTGCATGACGTCACCTATTTTACTATTTTATACTATGACTATGAGTTCCAATTTCAAATATTTGAAAGTTCAAATATTGTTTTATATTTTAAGAGTTTGCAAAAAAAAATGAAGTATCTTGTTTTACATTATATCTATATATTTCTATAGATATCTCAAACGCTAATGGTATAAACCTATTTATTCGGTACTGTACTATGTTTTGTTTTAAATTATTTTATAACTTTTATCACCACAATTAATACTATATATATATGAAAAAGAAAAAAAAATAATGGAATTTTTGCTCACTTACCAAGCTTTATTCAATAACATTAGATACATATAATGATGGATTACCGTCGGCTGTGATGCATGCAGCACACTCGAACTGGATTTCCTTCTCTTTTTATTTTATTTTTTTTGATTAGCTAAAAATTAATATTTATATAATTAATTTTTTTTTCCTTTTTCACCATATCAATATGTGGTGTATCCTATAAACTTCCTAATTCTTAAGTTAACTTTAAACTTATTATATAAAACTAGCGTTTAACTAAGTTATATATATTTATACACATTTCTATATTGATGTTGAACGTCTTTAATTTATTACTGATGAATAAGTCTAAAAAATGATGGTGTTGTTTTAAAATGTGGGTGGTGTACGCTGGTGGACCTTGAAGCGTTTTTTTCTCCACGCGCACACCACAATTTTAATATTTTTTTTCAGCGACTTTCCTTTTTTCCTTTCTTTTAAATTGATCACGGAAGATCAACTCAATACCGGTTGATTTCACGGATCTCTGTGGATTTATAGATCAATCACTATAGAAAATAAGAGGTTATACCCACTCGGTATTGAATAAAAAAAATGTAAAATTTACCTTTTTTTTTTTTTTATTAATTTTTTTTTTTTTTTTAATATCTTCGATTTTACTTTTTTTTTAATTAGTGGTTTATCGATTACTTTATTTTTAAATATATTTAAATATATTATAAAACTTTATAGTTTTATACCACAGATTAGCTATATATTAATTTGTAGCACGTGACGGATTGAGCTTTGCTGTTCTAATGTACTCTGTCAAATGACCGGAAAAAGAAAAGCTTTCTTCTTTCTCTTAAAAAGTATTTTTTTTTTTATTTTTTTTTTTTTTATTTACCAAGTTGGTAGCAATTAATGATGACGTAACGTGAGTGAGAATTCTCTACCCAACAACAACATTATTTATTATTCTGATCTCCGATATAATATGGATTTTTTTTTTTTTTTTTTTACTTTACGATAATTAGTTTAATAAAATATATTTAATTTTATATTTATGATTTTTCAAACGCTACAAAATCGGAATTTTGACTAAAAAAATTTTTTTTTTTTTTTTTTGAAGGGAAAATTTCGAAAAACCGTGATGGAAAATCAAATGAACTTAAACGACTTTTATAATATTTTTTTTTTTTTTTTTAAATATATTTACGATTTTTAATTGCATCGTGAATTTTTTTTTAAGTTCATTCTAATTTATTATAATATATATATCATTATTACATTTGACAAATAATTGAATGCAAGAATTTTTTTTTTTTTTTCAGATTAATATTATTAATATTATTATTTTTCTGATTTAAATTATATTAAAATTTAAAATTTTTAAAGTATTAAAAATCTTTAATAATATTAATATTTTCAATAAAATCATTACAATTTGTCTTTTAATTATACAATTTATAAATGAAATTACTATTTCATTTGTTTGTTCATTTGATATATAATAATTATTATTAAAGTTATGATTTTTAATCATAATTAATGGACAATATTTTTGAATATAATATAATTTATTTATAATAGTATTACGATTTAATTCAGTACAAATATTTTTATCTAATTCAACAATATTATCAGAGAATAATTGTAATTTTTTGATATTCTTTTAAATTTAACTAATTACAATTATTTGCAATATTCTGAGTTTTTTTTTTTTAAATTTTTATTATATAAACTATTATATTCATAATTATTATCATATTTATCAATAGTGTAAACGTGTGGCTTCGACCCACACCCTGAATACTTTTAATTAGCCGGGCAATGAATTTGAACTAATTTTTTTTTTATTATTATTATTATTTTACACTTAGAATTTAATTAAATCTTTAATCTACAATTTATTTACGTAGTATTTATATACGTTTAAATTAAATAGAAAGTAACTGGTAATTTTATCATTAGTAATAAAGTACGAAAAAAAATTATTATTAGATGTACGAGTATCTGATAACAAAAAAAATTAAATTTTGAAATGATTATTTCCTTAAATCTTTGGTGTCATATACACCTAACATATTTCCTTTCATATCAGTGACTTCATACCGATTTTTGCCTAATTGTTTTGATATTTTACCTTTTAGGAATTTTGGACAAAATTTAGCGTTCAGTTTTTTTGACATATTACTTAGTATAAAGTTTCTCCGAAAAACTACTTCGCCGGGCTTGAAGGATGTTACACGACTTCGTAAATTATAAGTTTTTTCATGTTTTTGATGGGCTTCGATTAGTTTTTCGCGGACTTTATCATGTATTAATTGCATTTTAAGATGTTGTGGAATAATTTCCATTTCAGTTTCGTTTAATAATTTTAATTGTTTTAATATTTTATACATAGAAGCATGGGTTAGCATATTATATCCAAAAAGAGCTTCATATGGTGATATACATATGCTTTGATGGACAGTGCTTCTCAATGCCGTGCCAATATGAGACAGATTTATATCCCAGTCTGTATGATCTTCACGAATATATGCTCTGATAGATTGAATAATTGATATATTCACTCTTTCACTAGCATTAGATTGCGGGGTATATTTTGGTGTTTTTATATGTAAAATACCATAACTTTCTAGAAATTTTGTGAATGATTTACTTACAAACTGTTTTCCATTATCAGTCATAATGGTTTCAGGTACACCAAAAATTGAAAATACATTATCAACTAAATATTGAATAACAGCGTGAGATTTTGCGACACGTATTGCTTTAAATAATGGAAATTTTGTTAATTTATCCAAAGAAATAAATATGAAAACATTACCAAGTTTTGACCTAGGGTAAGGACCTAAAAAATCTAGATATAGATGTTGAAATGGACGCTGAACTAAAATTTGTTTGCCCATTGGACCACGCAGAGTAATGTTAGGAGATTTCGACATTTTACAAGTTTCGCAATTATTAATAAATTTTTTTACTTGTATTGCCATATCTGGCCAAAAATAAAATTCGCGTAGTTTATACAACGTTTTAAATATACCACCATGTGAAGCTTGAGGGGGCTCATGAGTCATTGCAATCACGTCATTCGTGAGTCCTTGTGGGACCCAAAGTTTCCAAGCTTTGTCTTCGTCAACAGGATTCCCATTATATATGCGCGTTCTTTTGTATACAAAATTATCAGAAACTTGAAGATCTGGTAGTTTCTCTTTATTATTTTCGACAAACGAAATTAGTTGTTTATATTCTTCTGATTTGAATTCATCGTGGTTTAAATCTATTGACAATTGTGGTATGTCCATTTTATATAACGCATCCATATGAACTCGTGACAGTACATCTGGTACAACATTTAACGATCCTTTTCTATGTTCAATCTCGAAAGTAAAAGCTTGGAGCTTTAAACTCCACCTAGCCAATCGCCCGTTCAGATCGGTCTGACTCATCAGCCACTTCAAACTTGCATGGTCTGTAATTATTTTAAATTTTTGTCCCTCAATAAAAGGACGAAATCTCTTAACACTAATAACTGCAGCATAACACTCAAGTTCAGTTACACTATAGTTCCTTTGTGCATTATTTAATTTTTGCGAATAGTAACAAATTGGTTTTTCATTACCTTCAAAATCGAGCTGGGTAAGGACACTACCGACGCCCGTTTTTGAAGCATCGCAATGTATTGTGAAAGGTTTTGAAAAATCAGCGTGTACTAACACAGGTGCAGATACTAAAGCATATTTTAATTTATTAAAAGATTCTATAGCTTCAGGTGTTAAGTTAAAACTTTTACTTTTTTTCAAGGTGTCAGACAATGGTGCTGCCAAGGTCGCATATTCATTAATGAATCTTCTATACCATCCTGTCATACCAAGAAAACGCCTAACTTGTTTGACAGATTTAGGTTCAGGAAAGTATTTTATCGCCTCAACTTTTGAAGGATCTGTTTTAAGGCACCCATTCCCTACAATAAAACCTAAATATTTAAGTTCCTTAAAACAGAACTTCGATTTTTCTACATTTATAGTTAAGCCTCCTGTTCGTAACCTATTGGAAACTTCTTCTAACATTTTCATATGGGTTTCAAAATCAGGTGAAATTATGAGCAAATCATCTAGGTAAACGAATACGTATTCCTTCATTTCAGTAGGTATCACTCTATCCATCAGTCTACACATACGCTGTGCAGCATTACATAAGCCGAATGGCATAACTTTAAACTGATATAGTGGCCTACCAGGGACCGTGAACGCCGTTTTCTCACGTGATTTTGGCTCTAAAGGGATCTGCCAAAATGCATCCTTTAAATCTACACTAGATATGAAAAATGTATCAGACAAGCGACTCAATAAGCCTTCAATATGGGGAAGTGGATAGGCGTCCTTTTTTGTCACATTATTCACTTTTCTCGAATCTAGACATAGCCGATTTTTACCTGGCTTACGTACCAGCACTACAGGAGAGTTCCAAGGACTTTCACTTTCTTCAATTACTCCCATTTCAAGCATTCTATCCAATTCATCATACAAAAGCTTTTGAATCGCCGGAGAAGTTGGATAATGACGCGATTTAATTGGTACAGCATCACCTGTATCAATTGTATGTTCCATTAAGTGAGTCTTACCTAAGCCCATTTTTGAAAAAGACGGAAAATTTTCACGAATTTTATTCAATCTATCAGATTGTTCTTTCGTTAATTCATGTAGATCATATTTTTGTTCGATTTTCTTTAAATCAACCTGTAAATCTAATTCTGAAATTATTTCAGGAGCAATTTTAAAATTTTGCCAAAAATCAATTCCTAGAAATAATTCTTTTGATAAGCTAGGCACGAGATATAATATCTGATTTTTATTTATACCATTATACATAATAGAGCAATTAATTTTACCAACAATTGGTTGATTTTTACCTTCAGCCGTTTGAACGTTCGCGTTAAATTTTTCATAAGTGATATTATTATTTTGTAAAAATTCTAAACACCCAGATCCTAAAGCACTAATGCTTGCACCACTATCTAGAAAACCAAGCATTTCTTTACCAAATATATTAACTTTAGCATAAGGACGTGGATCTGACGATATATTAAAATACGTCGAAGCAATTTTATATTTTAATTCTTTTCTATTTTTGTATCTTTTTCGTATTGTATTAATTTTTTTGTCTAAATTCGGTTTTAAATTAACAGATTCAATGTCAAAAATTCTTTCTCTAGCCTTATTATAATCTATAATTCGTTGGTGTAGAGTTTTAATTTCTTGTTTTTCGTTTACTTCATTTTTTTTTATTTTTTTATTTTCAGGGTTTTGTAGTATTTCAATTTTATTATTATTAATCTTACTATCTAAGAAAGTTTCATTATATTTATTAATTTCTATATTTGTTTTTATTTCAGGTTCAAATATTTTATTAATATTTAAAGATTTTTCATTTAACTTAAAACTACAAGAATCTGAAGGATTTTCTCCAGCAATTTTTATTCCGGGATTTGTGAATTTGAACGAGAATTCCCGGTCATAACTTTCTCGTCCGTTTTCAGGTTTCCCGTACAACGAGGACAATTTGGAGTGGTAACATCTCGTGTACCACATTTAAAACAAAATAAACTCCTTATATTAGAAGGACATTCAAAAAAACCATGACCTCTCACGCGACAATTCCAACATTCATATTTAGAATGGTCTTTAATATTTTGAAAATTACTATTTTCAGTATATGGTTTACGCCGGTTAAAATTATGCGAATTTAATGCATCAATATCATAATGATCATAATCATTGAAATCATCATATTCAATTTCATTAATTTTTCTAGCTGATTGTTGCTGTTTAAATTTAGCAGCACTTTTATTAATATGTTTTTCAGCTTTCCTACAAATATGAATAAGTTCAGGTAGACTTTTAGTTTTAAATGTAAATATCAATCTTCTAATCGAATCTTTCATATTATGATTTAAAATATCAACAAGTTCACTATCTCTTTTTGGTTTTCTAAGTTTTGCGTTTAAATTTATTATATCCGAACTAAATTTTTCAAATGATTCATTAAAATCTTGTTTACGGTCATTCATTTGTGCCGATATTTCGAAATCAGTTTCAATTGACCGATATCTCTCAATTAAAGCTGTTTTTAATTGTTCCCAATTCGCTTCTCTATTTCGTTTCAAGAAATTCCAATACCATCTTTCAACATCACCAGAAACAATGGTGTGAAAATGGTTAACTACCGCATCCCACGAATACCCATAAGCTAATTTTAATCTTTCGATTCTAAAAATAAAATCATCTATCAACATGTTTTTATTATCAAATTTAAATCCCCATTTATCCATTTCACATTTTTGATGAAATCTATTCGAATTTAAATTATTATTAGATTCAACTCTACGTCGAACATTTATATTACTGTCTATTTCGTCACCTGAATCGCTTAATGAATCAGTAGTTGGTATATTACTATTTTGAATATTACTTTTATTATTATTAAGGTTTTGCGAATTTTTAGATAAATTACTAAGAAATTGATCAAATTGTTGTGACAGATTACCTAAAAGTTGAGAATTAAAATCATCTGATTTCTCACTAGATTTTTGTAAATCAATATTTTGTGGATTATTTTTACTATAATTTCTTTCTCTTTGAAAATTATTATTCGAATTACTTTGATTATTTGAATTATTTGGAATTTCTCTGGGAAACTCTAAATTTTTACTTTGGGATTTATTTTGCAAATTTGAATTAATTTGAGAACTTTTGAGTCTGTTATTTTGTGGAATATCATAACTATTATGATTATTAAAATTTAAATTTGGCAAATTACTATTTTGGTCTTGCGAAATTTGAGTATAATTTTGTTGTAATACCTGATGTATTACCAATTTCATTTGCTTCATTTGTTCAGCTAAACTAGAATTTGCTGCACTAGTAGTAAACATTTCAGCAAATTGTTGCTGAATTAAATCTGTACTTTGAGGTTGTTGATTTGAAAACGATAATTGTTTTGGTGGTAAAGTATTGTGTTCCGAAAGGATCAATAAATCTTCTATTGAATTAGAAGGTGTCATTATTGGTGTATTTTTATTTTTACCGCGAGAATTTCTATTGTTATATTCTTCAATATCTTGATACTTTAATAATTCAATAGGATCATTTGTAGCTGTAGCTAAACCATTATCACTATCATTTGTCAAAATATCTGTTTGATTTTTCTCAACTACAGGTTGTAAAGTTTGTTTATTTATATCTAATTTAGGTTGAGGAGTATGGACAACTTTTGCTTGATTTAAACCACCACTATTACTACTGGGAGTATTAATCTGAGGATTTCTTCTGGTATTATAATACCCACCACGAAAATTAGGATTTTTAGGTTTAGCACCACTTTTACCACTTGGTGTACTCATTTTAAATATAATATATTTTACAAAAATTCAAAAATATTTCTGTATAATTACAGATATTTTTTTTTTTTTTTTTTTTTTAGAAGCTTAAAACTAAAGCTTTATCAAAAGCTTACCAATAACTATATTATTTTGATTTAATAAATTTTTAAATAAACAATTTGAATTCAATTTAAATGTTATTAATAATTTCAAATTGTTTGTTTGTACTTTGCGAATCCCGACAATAATCAAATCAATAAGGCACTGATAAAATTATTTTTCTAGCGAATAGAAAATTTCAATTTTTCTTTATATAAGTTAACATGTAACATTTTTTCGTTCACACCGGCATCAAATTTTTCAGTAACTTTACACTATTTCCAACATAATTCAAAATTCCATAAATCATTCCCACGAAACAAAATTATTATCAATAAAATAATTCTCAGGAATTTTCTGCTGACGACGCGGCGTGTGCAGGTAGAATTATTATTAAACATAAGCTTTGTAATTAGTATTTAAGATTTTAGTAATTAGTCTTTAATTTGATTTCAATAAAAGCGGAACTATCCACTCGAAATAATAAATTGAGTTATTTTTTTATTTTAATTTCAACAATAAAAATTAACTGGCGCCCGAGCAGGGACCCTTGGTGATAAAGTGTTAAAAGTCCGATAAAAATAAAAATAAATTAATTATTTTAAAAAATACTGTGAATTAATTAAAATACTGTGAATTTATTAAATATTAAAAAAAAAAAAAACTATTAGAATCTCAATCTGTTGATTAATAAAACTAAGATTAAAATTTAATAGTGTAAATATTTAAAGAACAAATAACTATAAAAATTATTAGTGTAATCTACCACTGATAATTTTAAAACAGTGTAAATTCATAGTTAAATTTCGGAACTTTTCACTTATCTGTGGCAAGTACGAGGGATAAAATCCTCCGAAATCTAAACAACAATAAATAAAGTTAGGAAAAGAGGCCCCGGAGTCACCTCATAAACCATTGAGGACAAAACGGAGTTGCTGGATAGGACATCAGATTAATCACATCGCAGTCAACAATATTCAACAACAGCCGCCTAACTTGTTGCGACAGAAAGACCATAACAAGCGGGTAATTGATCCACTTTAAAGATTCATCGATATGTTTATAATACATTTGCTGATTTTAATGTAAGTCACCACATAAACAATAATTTATATAAAAAAAAAAAACTAAGTTTCAAAAGAAATTAAATTAAAATAATATAAATTTACAATTTTTTTTTTGTTGTTATAAAAATTCTTTAGAAAGATTTTTATGAAAATTAAATATTTAATAAAAAAATTAAGTTGATATTAAAATAAAATTTTAATAAAGTGTAAAGAAATTTTAAAATTGAATTACAATAAAAGAAAGTAAATTTACGTAAAATTTTTATGAAAATTAAATTACTTAATAGAGAAATTAAAATTGATATTGAAGTTGATTAATAAATAAATGATTTGAACTAAAATTAATTATAAATAAATTTAAAAATCGATTTAAAATAAATTTATAAAATAAATCATTAATCAAAGTAAATCGTTAAAAGCTTTTAAACTACATAAAATATAATCAAAAAGAAATACTTATTTTTTATTCTAAATGACATAAAAATTTAAATTAAAGTTAAAATAAAAATAAAATTCTTTAATTAAAAATTAAATAAATATCTAGAAAGGTGAAATAAAATAATACCTTTTTTTTATAAAATTATAAGATAAACAATTGAAAAATATTATAAAGAATTTTCACTAAATTAATTGATCAATAAAATTGCGTTATATCGCCCTTTTATTTAATTATTTTTCTATTAACAATTGATAACAAAGTTTATTAAAAATGTCTCATTTAGAAAATAATATTTTAAGACCGCCTGTTTTGAATCCCGAAAATGCCCAAAATAGAAATAGCTTTAATTTAGCTGAACTAACAGCAATTATTACTCAGGTAGTACGAACGGAAACTACCCAAATCTTTAATTCAATAAATAATTCTGAAAATAATTTTAATAACGATAAAGATCAAACGGTTGACGCCGGACAAGATTTATCAGGTATGGACAAAATACCAGACGTAGTAAAAAGTTTAAGAGAATTTTCGGGTAAGCCAGGAGAATTTAGCTCTTGGAAGAAAAGTGTTGATAGAATTTTAAATATTTATGAAAATTTAAAAGGCACATCAAAATACTATGGTATCCTTAGCGTTATTAGAAATAAAATTACTGGTAGTGCTGATATTGCACTAGAATCATATAATACCCCCTTAAATTGGGAAAAAATTGCGAAATGCCTCACTCTACATTACGCCGATAAAAGGGACTTAGGCACACTGGAATATCAAATGACTACACTGGTACAAGGAAATAAAACAATTCATGATTTTTATCAATCCGTGTATCACCACCTTTCATTGATTATAAATAAACTACATTCTATGGAACTTAGTAATGAATCTCTCAATGTAATGACTCAGTCTTTTCGTGATAGGGCCTTAGATACGTTTGTCAGAGGTTTAAAAGGAGATCTTCCTAGACTTCTAAGTATGAAAGAACCAGTAGATTTACCACAAGCTCTTCACTTGTGTCTTAAACTACAAAATGTTGATTATCGCGTCTTACATAGTCATGGAGGTATCCGTAGAACGTCTGAAAATTCCCACCCTATCCCACCCAAAATTAATAGATTTCCAAATAATATTTCTTATCCCAATAATGCTACACGCAGAACGAATTTCGGTTACAATAATCACCCACCTACAAATTCTTTCCAAAGACCCTTTCAACAAACTCGAACATTCAATAACTCACATTTTAACCGTAATCAATCTCATCCTAAACCAGAACCTATGGAAATTGATCATTCTTTACATTCCCGTGCAGTTAATTACCAAAACAGGCCAAACCAACGACAACATAATACAGATAAAAGACCTCTTTCTCGCCAAACTCAACAGCCTAGTAAATTTCAAAGAATTTATTATACTGAAGAAGAAAATAAAAATCAATTAAAAAATTATGAAAAGGAAATAAATAAAGAAGAAAACAAATTTGATCAAACATTAATTGATTACATTGAATTCCAAAATAATCCACATCTTGTAGAAAAAGAAGAATCAGATGACATTAATTTTTTAGACTAAATAGCTCTTCGCTGCCTTATTTTGAGCACACAGCGAAGAGCGGAGAAATTTTAAAATTTCTTATTGATACAGGCTCTAACAAAAATTATATAAAACCACGTCTTATTAAAAATCATATTCCAAATGAAAATATTTTTTACGCCAATTCTGTTGCAGGTAGCATTAAAATTACTCACCATGCATTAGTTAATTTATTCGGACATAAAATTGAAAAATTAAAATTCTTTATTTTACCTAGCCTTATTTCTTTTGATGGTATAATTGGTAACGATAGTTTAAAACAATTAGGAGCTGTAATTTATGCAAAAGAAAATTATTTAACAATTCAACCTGATATTATTATTCATTTAAAACAACAAATTTCTGAGTCCGTAAACATTATTAATAGTAAAACTTCTCATATGAATTCAAAACAAAAAGAAAATTTAGAAAATATTATAAAACAATGTCCTAATTTATTCTCTGAACCAGACGAAAAATTGACGTACACGTCCAATGTCAAAGGTGAGATACGCACTTCTTCCAATGAACCTGTCTATTCAAAATCCTATCCGTATCCTATGTGTTTAAAAAATGAAGTCGAAGAACAAGTAAAAAAATTACTTGAAGATGGTATTATCAGGCCGTCAAAATCGCCTTTTAATTCACCTGTATGGATCGTCCCGAAAAAATTGGACGCTTCTGGTGAGAAAAAGTACAGAATGGTCATAGATTATAGGAAATTAAACACAATAACAATACCTGATAGATATCCTATTCCCGAAATTAATGAAGTGTTATCAAATTTAGGAAAAAATAAATTTTTCTCAATATTAGATCTTAAAAGTGGTTTCCATCAGATCCCATTGAAAGAATCAGATATTGAAAAAACTGCATTTTCCGTCAATAATGGAAAATATGAGTTCACACGTTTACCTTTCGGGCTAAAAAATGCGCCCTCTATATTTCAACGAACACTGGATGACATTCTTAGAAACTTTATAGGGAAAATATGTTACGTCTATATAGACGATATTATTATATTCGGTAAAGATGAAAAGGAACACTTTAAAAATATTAATATGGTATTCAAAACCTTAGAAAAAGCTAATATGAAAATACAACTCGATAAATGCGAGTTCTTACAAAACGAAGTCGAATTTTTAGGTTTTATTATTTCAAAAGATGGTATCAAAACCAATCCAAAAAAAGTTCAAGCAATATGCAATATAGCTATTCCAAAAACTCTAAAAGAATTAAGATCCTTTCTTGGTATGTCAGGATATTATCGTCGCTTCATCCAGGATTACGCAAAATTGGCTAAACCCCTGACATCCCTTTTAAGAGGGGATGATGGCCGCGTATCCAAACATATTTCAAAAAATAAATTCATTAGTTTGAATATTGACGCGATCGATGCATTTAAAAAAATTAAAAACGTATTAATTTCTAAAGAAATTATACTTTCACATCCAAATTTCGAAAATGATTTCGAACTTACAACTGATGCTTCTAACTACGCCATAGGCGCAGTTCTTTCTCAAAACAATAGACCAATTACATTTTTATCAAGAACATTGAATAAAACAGAAGAATCTTATGCGACAAATGAAAAAGAAATGCTCGCTATTATCTGGTCTTTGAACACTCTCAGAAATTACTTGTACGGATCAAGAAAAGTTAAAATATTTACTGACCATCAACCTCTTACATATGCATTGAGCAATAAAAATACTAACAGTAAAATGAAGCGATGGAAAGCTATTCTTGAAGAGTATAATTATGAACTAAAATATAAGCCTGGTAGAACTAACGTCGTAGCTGATACTTTATCTAGACTTCCACAAACTAATTTATTAAATTCAATGACAATGACTCAACATAGTGATGATAGTTCATCACATAATTTAATTCCTTTTTCAGAACTCTCTATTAATGTTTTTCGTAATCAATTAATTTTAAAAAAGGATAACAATACTAGTTATAAAATTGAAAACCCTTTTCCAAATTACAACAGACATATAATAATGCAATCACAATATTCAGACACTGATATAATAAATATCTTTAAGCGATATCTAAACCCATCTACTATAAACGGTTTAAAGACAGAAGAATCAATAATGGGACAAATTCAGAAAATTTACCCAATACATTTCAGAAATTATAAGATCAGATACACGCAAAAATTTGTAAAAGATATAACAAACGAAACGGAACAGGACGAAATAATATTAACTACCCATCGTAGAGCTCACCGAAACGCACAAGAAAATAAATTGCAGATTTTAGAAAAATATTATTTTCCGAAAATTAATAGTAAAATTAATTATTTAGTTAAACGATGCACTATTTGTAAGGAAAATAAATATGACAGACACCCAAATAATTTACTTCTTAATCCTACACCTATTCCAACTTTTCCAGGCCAAATTCTTCACATTGATATTTATTCTACTGAAAATAAACTCATATTAACTGCGATTGATAAATTTACAAAATTTACTCAAGCCAAATTAATTAATTCTAGATCAATCGAAGATATAAAACGCCCTCTACGTGATTTATTATTTTATTTTTGTGTACCAGAAATTGTGGTTATCGATAACGAAAAATCACTCAATTCTGCTTCTATAAAATCTATGATGGAAGATGAATTAAAAATAAAAGTTTTTAAAACACCTCCATACAAAAGTGAAGTTAACGGTCAAATTGAACGTTTTCATTCTACCTTATCTGAAATAATGCGGTGTTTAAAGACAGATAACGTTACTCGTACGTTTCAAGAACTTCTTGAACGATCTATTAACGAATATAATTTTACAATTCACTCTACCACAGGGAAAAAACCTGTTGAGATATTTTATGGTAAAAACCCAAATATTACACCCGAAGACTTTGAAAAAACACGTCTTAATAATATAGAAAAATTAAAACAAAAACAACAATCCGATATAAAGTACCATAATAAAAAAAGAAAACCTGTAAAAAACTATGATATTGGACAGATAATCTATATAAAGCATAACAAAAGAATAGGATCTAAATTAACATTTAGGTATAAAAAAGAAATTGTTAAAGAAAATAAAAATTCTGTCGTTATAACAGAATCTGGAAAAACTGTTCACAAAAGTAATATTAGGAATTGACTCTACCCTTATTTTTTTATTTCAGGTGTGCTATTTGCACTGGTAGGAGCGAAGTTCAAATTCTGGACTATTCCAATTCCCAAATAATTGCTATAAATATTGGCGAAGCAAGACTACAAGATGGAAACTTCAAATTAATTCATATCATAGAACTCGATAAATATCAAACTTTTATAAATGAAATTATTCCAATAGTAACAAAAGAAATTACTCAAAACCATCCTTTATTTCCTTATCTTAACCATGAATTAACAGAAATTCAAGATTTCTTAACTAACTTAAAATCTCACAGAATTAAAAGGTCGTTAAATTTTATCGGCACTGCATGGAAATGGATTGCTGGTAATCCAGACCACGAAGACTATAAAATTATTACAGATAAAATAAATAATGTTTTACAAAATAATAATAAACAAGTAGTAATTAATCAATTGTATAATGATAGAATAAATAATATTACAAAAGTAACTAATCAAATTTTAAATTTAATAAAAAAGGAAAACACATTTATTGATCAATTAGCTTCTACTATTCAATATAAATTAAAATTAATTAAAGAAGACTTAGTGAATGTTCGATATGCTATTCATTGGGCTAAATCAGGAATTATAAATACAATGATGTTATCAAATTTAGAAATAAAAATGGCTACTGGTATTTTAGATAAAGAAAAACTTCCATACAGTACGCCAGAAGAAGCCTTAGATTTTGCAAATGTTAAAATAATTACAAACAATTCTATTCTTTTTTATATTGTTAATATTCCCATAACTACTGAAAAAATTTATGAAAAATTGTTAATAAAACCAGTTAAAAGAAATAATGTAATAAATGAAATAGTTTATAATAATATTTTAAAATGTAATGATAAAATATTTGGTATAAAAAAACAATGTAAAACTTATAATTCTCTCTCTATATGTAATCAAGATAATATTGTTGATATTAGTAATTCTACTTGCATACCAAATTTATTAAGAAGCCTAAATTCTACATGTAATAAAATAAACAATCAGCACATACCAACAATAGATGAAATATCAGAAGGATTTTTGTTACTAAATCAATTTAATGGCACCGTAAAATTCGATAATTTTTCACACCATCTGACCGGAATATTTTTAATTAAATTTCATAATTCAACAATTAATATTGGAGACAGATCATTCATTTCAAAGGAGATTTCAATATTTAAAGCTCAACCACCTATTTTACAACCAACACCACTTGAGAAATAGTTTCGTGAACTTTTATCACTGGAAATGATGAAGGAAATCCAAATTAATAATACCGTTCGAATAGATTTATTACATACAGAAAAATTAACTCATCAAGTAATTAGCTATGGATTAGTCTTAATCCTGTTTATTGTATTAACAACCATATTAATATTTAAATTAAAAAATAGAAAACATAGCACCATAACAACTCATACAAATTCTGGAAATCCAAATGAAATAAAATCAAATAATGTTGAAAACATTGCAGAAGAAGTACCTATAGAAATGATTGAATTTAAAATAGTCAAAAACGAAGAGGATGTTACCCAAGATACGCTCAATTTTCCAAAAGGAAAAACCATACAAAATTCTTCGGCAAGAACAACTCTACCTAAAGCAACTCGCAGATGTAAATTTTACGAAACATAATTTTTAATTCTTGTTAATGCGGACATTAACATTTATGAGGGGAAGAGTTAACATGTAACATTTTTTCGTTCACACCGGCATCAAATTTTTCAGTAACTTTACACTATTTCCAACATAATTCAAAATTCCATAAATCATTCCCACGAAACAAAATTATTATCAATAAAATAATTCTCAGGAATTTTCTGCTGACGACGCGGCGTGTGCAGGTAGAATTATTATTAAACATAAGCTTTGTAATTAGTATTTAAGATTTTAGTAATTAGTCTTTAATTTGATTTCAATAAAAGCGGAACTATCCACTCGAAATAATAAATTGAGTTATTTTTTTATTTTAATTTCAACAATAAAAATTAACTTATATATATTTTTTTTTTTTTTGTAATTCTTTAAAAGAATCCTACCAATAATAATTATCATTTACTCAAAATTTTAATATACTTTCTAACTTCTTTCTATATATTAATAACTTAATATACTTTCTAACTTCTTTCTTTATATTTTCTAACAAAATATTTCTAACTCTTTCTCTAAATATATATATAACTTTAACTATATAAATTTTTAACTATATTTTATTTAGGGGATGTGATGTCCAAATAGATAATTTTTTTTTTTTTTCAAAGGCAGTCTGTATAAAACACAATTAAATAACATAAATCAACTGAAACTATACAATTATGTTAATATTTTATGTTCGTATTTCCAAGTTTTAATTTAGTTATATTTCGGATATTGGTCCTGGTCGCAAACGCACTAAACTCTGGTAAACAGACTGTTTGTGGGACATACCGAGGATATATTCGAAATATATTTTACCAAAATCTAAAAATTTCAAAGTTGCTTTCGCAATTATAAGCCAGAACGTACTTAGATCTTAGCTATAAGACATAAAGCGTTATTAAAATTAATTTCTGATGTAATTGAAATAAAAATATATTCAAATAAAATTAAATATATACGTCGCAAACGCGGAACTCGATCTAAAAATCATTGATTTCCGGGACATACGTCTATATTAAATCAATCTTTAATATCTTGTTTTTCTTTTTATTAACTTCTTACGATAAAACTCGTGTTCATAATCACCATGTATTTTAAATAAATTTAGATATAAAAATGTAATATTAAGGAAAATCTTAGAAAAATGACAGAAAAGTAAAATTTGGTATACATAAAAATATATGTATGAAATTATTAAATTATCTTACGCATGACTAAAACTTTTAAATCTCTTAAAATTCCGTATAGGATTAGAGAAAATATTCTAACGAACTAACTAGCATTGCGTTGGGCGCCATTTGTAATAAATGTTTAGTTGATCAAAAGGATCTTATAGATACACTCATAGATACACTTTCACACTCACACAAAAAAATTTAGGGGGAAACATTTATGTCCTTGGAGGATCTTAGCGACTGGTGGCATGCTTGTGGTCGCACGAGCTAGCTCGTCGGATTGGGGGGGATCTTGTCACTCTCCAAGGCTACAATTTTCATGCCAGATGATTGTGACCAATCAAATACTCTATAGTATCTATGATTGAGATCGTCACACAGGGATAAAACGGGAGACGAACTGAAACTACCAAATGGGGATGAACACGTAAAAAAAATTAACATAACTGGGTTGTGGTGTTGGTTTTGTACCACCTTATGCCCACCCTGCCTTGTCTATTTTATTTTATATTCCAACATAATTAATTAAAATAGACCCTTTTTATTATGTAAGTGTAATAAACGTTACACCTTACTACTTACGATAGCACAGTTGAAAAATATATTTATACTGCCTACCCTTTGCCATCACACCCCCCAAAATATTGTTTAATTAATTACACATCATATTTTCCTTTCTAAATTCAAAATTTAAGTTTTATTTTCTTAATAATTTTAATCTTCATTTTTAATTTTTTTAATTTTTTAATATAAATTTTAACTATATAAAATATCCTATATAAAACATCCGGTACACCCGGTACTTAACTAATTTTTTTTTTCTTTTAATTTCTATATATATAAGTTTTTCTTAATTCTTTTGTAAGTACTATATATTAAACTATCTCAAACATCTGTTTTTTTTTAATATTTATTTAATTGTATTGTCATATATAGAGAATAAAAATTTTGATTTGACCTATATATTATTTTAATTAATGTGACGTCATGAGAAATTTCGTATTTTTTTTTTTTTTATTTATATGGAAGTAAATTTTAATTTTTTTGTAAATAATTTTAAATTGTTAATACACACACAATTACAATTATTATGTGTTACGACTGCATGACGTCACCTATTTTACTATTTTATACTATGACTATGAGTTCCAATTTCAAATATTTGAAAGTTCAAATATTGTTTTATATTTTAAGAGTTTGCAAAAAAAAATGAAGTATCTTGTTTTACATTATATCTATATATTTCTATAGATATCTCAAACGCTAATGGTATAAACCTATTTATTCGGTACTGTACTATGTTTTGTTTTAAATTATTTTATAACTTTTATCACCACAATTAATACTATATATATATGAAAAAGAAAAAAAAATAATGGAATTTTTGCTCACTTACCAAGCTTTATTCAATAACATTAGATACATATAATGATGGATTACCGTCGGCTGTGATGCATGCAGCACACTCGAACTGGATTTCCTTCTCTTTTTATTTTATTTTTTTTTGATTAGCTAAAAATTAATATTTATATAATTAAATTTTTTTTCCTTTTTCACCATATCAATATGTGGTGTATCCTATAAACTTCCTAATTCTTAAGTTAACTTTAAACTTATTATATAAAACTAGCGTTTAACTAAGTTATATATATTTATACACATATCTATATTGATGTTGAACGTCTTTAATTTATTACTGATGAATAAGTCTAAAAAATGATGGTGTTGTTTTAAAATGTGGGTGGTGTACGCTGGTGGACCTTGAAGCGTTTTTTTCTCCACGCGCACACCACAATTTTAATATTTTTTTTCAGCGACTTTCCTTTTTTCCTTTCTTTTAAATTGATCACGGAAGATCAACTCAATACCGGTTGATTTCACGGATCTCTGTGGATTTATAGATCAATCACTATAGAAAATAAGAGGTTATACCCACTCGGTATTGAATAAAAAAAATGTAAAATTTACCTTTTTTTTTTTTTATTAATTTTTTTTTTATTTACCAAGTTGGTAGCAATTAATGATGACGTAACGTGAGTGAGAATTCTCTACCCAACAACAACATTATTTATTATTCTGATCTCCGATATAATATGGATTTTTTTTTTTTTTTTTTACTTTACGATAATTAGTTTAATAAAATATATTTAATTTTATATTTATGATTTTTCAAACGCTACAGTTGGTACAACATTAGTAATCTCTTCATCTCTTGATTTAACATAAAAAAAATAAAAAAAATAATATTAAAACAAAACAAAAATTAGAACTGCAAGAGGATGAAAGCTGCGATTCAATATAACATTTTTTAGATACTTTCTGCGATGTGACTTCTTCTGGTATAAAGTTTGGATCGTTGCCGCTGTCATCAGCTGTAAAATAAAAAAATATAGAAGATGTTTAAATAAACTTAATTAATTAGTACAAACATGAAAAATCCTCCTCATCTGAAGAAGATGTATCAGTGTCCGAGTATCTGGAAGTTGTTGCTAGATCCAGACGTAGCTAAATATTTATTATTTTTCGGGAATCCCTTAATTTGTTCGTAGGTACACTGTCAATTTTGCCTAGAATGAATTTATAATATTATATTAGGGATTGCACAAACCAGTAAATTAAATTATACAAACCAGCATTACTAATTTTCACGGAATTTGAATTAATCATTATCAGTAATTCAAGTAAATAAATTTGTATATAAAAATATAATACAGTAGAATTATCGTAAAATTTAATAAGAAAATTTCGTCAAAATCAAAAAATATTGCATAAAAATTTGCAAATAATTTTGTATTCTAAAACAAAGTTCTAACAAATTTCTTCACTTGAATAATGATTAATTCAGGTTACGTGAACATTAGTAATGTTTTTTTGATCAATTTACTGGCTTGCAGTCCCCAGTCTTTCCGGAATTTTTATAAGTAATCGAAAATGCAGTTAACTTGCAATCCCTAAAGATAATTAATCTGATATAATATAAATAATTACTTACAAATATTTTCTTGGTATAATTCTTCAGTTTTCGGGAGAATATCGTATTCTACACTAAATTTTAAAACCATTAATAGTTAGTACACAAAAATATACAATAAAAAAACTTACTCCAAAAGTTCTCGCCACAAAGTTTGAGGCGGTGATTCCATTTTACCCACACGTCCTTTCTCTTCCATCTTTCAATTGCGTAATAAAAATAGTTACTACACTCGCAACATATGGATATAGACCGAATAAGCACTTAAAATTTTCGATTTACATATGACGCATATCCATGCAAAATAATACTCAGCACATATAATGGAGCAGACTAGCACTCAACTTTAGATATTTCCAATTTAGCTTATGTGCGCTGCATATGGATATGGCGCTTTTAAGAAATAAGCATTTGATACTACAAAAATTTATACTTAATTTGCTCCATACGCCAAAAATTGGCGTATGACTCCCTTTAGCACTAACATTGTAGTAAAAAAGTGGATATGGAGCATGGTTGCTACTCTATAACTCAAAAACGGCTGATTGTATGGGAAAACGGAGTACAGGGATAGAAAGAATGCATTCCAAACCCACAGAATATGCGTCTAACTAAAAAAACACGAAAATGGCGTATGGGCCAAAAAAGAACTCACCCGACGATATGGAAATATATCAGCATTGAAAGATATCCACTTTTGAAAGATGCTTATCATAGAGTACATTCTTGTTTCGCCTCCACATATTTATGTGAATCATCATTTTCTCACATGAATTACATAAAATCAAAATATCGTACACGGTTAACTGATAAACATATGGACGACTGCTTATGCTTAGCTATTAGCAATAACGAACCGAACTACATTAAAATTGCTGAAAATATTCAATGTCAAACATCTCACTAAAAAATTTAGTTTGAATGTTGAACTAACAATTTTAAATAAACAATTTACTTTAAATATTATATTATGCCTTTTTTTATACATATTTAACTTATTAAAATTAAATTTCATGTAAGGTCGATCGCTATTCATTAAGAGAATGAAAAGTGGATCCTTGGCTTATTTAGGTTGAGCACACCTGAAGAGTATTGAACTTGTGAAATATAATTGGACATTTTAACTTGGACCCACTGGATTACCGACTTTAAACTTTGCAGACAGTAAGTACATAAGGAAGCTACTATGTGTGTCAAATTTCATTCAAATCAGATAATAAATACCATATGCTCTAGTCTAGAGCATATGAAATTTTAATCGGAAATTTTAGTATGGACCCCCTGAAGGTATTAATTTCTATCATGGCCAACACATGCATAATCAGAAGGTCTACCTTTGTACCAAATTTTATTAAAATCAGATAATAATTACATGCTATAAAACACGTAATTATATAAAATTCGGAAACTAAAACTGTTTTCTAGGAACCCCCTGAAGGTCTCCAAATTTCAGGAGAGCCAACTAGATCACAAAATTAGCCTATGTATAAAATATCTTTGAAATCGGTTAACAATTACTCTATGCTGTAGAACATATTAAAAAAAAAATTAAAAAAAAAATCGGAAATTTAACATAAACCCCCTAATCCTACTAACCTGTAATTTGGTCAACCTATGCAGAATCATGAACTCAACCTGTGTACCAAATTTCATTGAAATCGGATAATAATTAAAAGCTGTAGAACATAAATCAAATATTCTTCGGAAACTAAGCTGCTCATATATTAGTTTCCCATGAACGTACTATACCTACCAACTACAAATTTGTGGAGTATCAAGTAGATAACTAAATGAAACTGTGTATTCAATATCATTGAAATTGGGTGAAAGGTACCGTAGATATAGAGAGTTGAAATTATGAAAAGTAATTACGGATTTTTACATGGACCCACTGAAGTATCGACTTTAAATTTTACAGACACCAAGTACATACGGAAACTATCATATGTACCAAAATTTATGCTAATTAGATAAAATTTACTATATGCTCTAGAGTATACGAAATTTTAATCGGAAATTTTACCATAGACCCACTGAAGTTACAGACCTGTATCTTGGTAGGCTTATGGACAATCATAATACCAACCTATGTTTTAAATTTCATCCAAATCTGAGACATGAATTTTTTTTTACATTTTTCCGTAGAACAAAAACACGTAGGTTCCCACATAAATGGGGAAATCTAACATGGTCCCACTGAAAGGATCGATCTCATCTTGTACCGGCACATGCGCGAAGTCTGTTAGAGCCTGTGTGCCAAATTTCATTAAAATCGGACAAGCGGTTCTAGGAGATGTTGCTGCGCACATAAAAAGCGTACGCGTCCCCCGGTAACTTTTTTTTGCATTTTCGGACTCCCCGACTTCGGAAACGCCTAGAAAAAAATTTTGAGCGAACTTTTTTTTTGACCATCCAACCCATCACCAGACTTCATAGTATTTCATACTATTCGTAAAATTATGAAAAAATAATCAAAAAACATTTTTTGTATCTTATTTTTTTTTCAGTGTAGCATTTCTTTCACTGTTTTTTTTTAAATTTAAGGGTCATACAATTTTTTTTAAAATAAAGCTTTATCGTACATATAGTTTGAGAAACATGAATTTTTCCCATAATATACCTGAATTTTACCTATTGCACTTCTATAACAATATGCAGTTAATGCATCTATTGGTTCAGTTCAAGAATTAATGCTCGTTAACTCTGTAGAAGTATTGCAATATTGAATATTTTCCAAGCGTGTTGCTTTAGGGAAAATGAAACAATTAATTTGACTTCTGATTCGAAAGTTATTTTTATTTTCAAAAACTGTTCTTTATATATGTACTTAACTAATTAACCATATTTTGTTATGATAATATTTAATCAAAAAAATATTTTCGCACAATAATAACTAAATTTCTAAAATATTTTCCCATAATAATAATTGATTGTATACTTAATATTTTCTCACAATATTTTGGAATCATATTACATTTTAAATTTTAATTCTATTTCTGTTATATTAAATATTACCTTTTTGTTAATTAATATATATTCTATATCTAAATTCTTAAGTGCGATATGTATGTATGTAATTAAATTCTTATGTGCTATATATATGTTAATTAGTAAATTTGATTTTAATATACATTACAATATTATTCATATATTTATTATATATTTTATCTTACAAGGCGTATTTATAATCCTTAAATATCAGGGCTTAAATATCAACAAAAGCAAAAATTGAAGACTTATTTTGTTATGATAATAAGATAAGAAAAAAGATAAGATAAACATCCTGATAATATTGGATTGAAAAAATATTACTTGAAATTATGTGATGATCTAAAAAACGAAATTCCTGCTTGTAAAAATAATTATTATTTTGATGAATTTAACACAAATTATGATAATGTTAAAGGTGTATAGAAGGTTAAATAGTATTTTGAATAGAGCTCAAACAAAAAATCTGCTAACTAGGGGGAGCAGATAACTCGTAGTATGTTTTTTAACACCGATTTATGTCCAAAAGTTTTTTGTAATTAACATTATCTTTGTAACAAACAGTGCTTTCTTCAAAATTGCTCATCTTTATTATTTATTGATTTAATTTTATATTTTTATTTCTTTAATAATAAATATTATTAAAATAACTATAATAAGTATAAATATGCGTAATCACGAATCCAACCTGTGTACAAAATTTCATTGAAATTGGATAATATTTACCATATGATCTAGAACATATGAAATATTAATCGGAAATTTTAGCATGGACCCCCTCAGGCTACTAACTTCTACCTTAGAAGTTGCGTAATCACATGCGTAATCACGAATCCAACCTGTGTACAAAATTTCATTGAAATTGAATAATATTTACAATATGTTCTAGAACATATGAAATATTAATCGGAAATTTTAGCATGGACCCCCTAGAGCTACTAACGTCTACATTAGGCTACACATGCGTAATCACGAATCCAACCTATGTACCAAATTTTATTGCAAACTGATAATAATTACTATATGGTGTAGAACATATGAAATATTCTTTGGAAACTAAGTTGCTCATATATTAGTTTCCCATGAACACAATAAAACTACCTGATATAAATTTTTGGAACAATAAGTAGGTCATAAATTGAACCTGTGTTTGAAATATAATTGTAATTGGGTGCCAATTACTGTATGATGTAGAGTATTGAACTTGTGAAATATAATTGGACATTTTAACATGGACCCACGGATTACCGACTTTAAACTTTGCAGACAGTAAGTACATAAGAAAGCTACTATGTGTGTCAAATTTCATTCAAATCAAATAATAAATACCATATGCTTTAGAGCATATGAAATTTTAATCGGAAATTTTAGTATGGACCCCCTGAAGGTATTAACTTCTATCATGGCCAACACATGCATAATCAGAAGGTCTACCTTTGTACCAAATTTTATTAAAATCAGATAATAATTACATGCTATAAAACACTTAATTATATAAAATTCGGAAACTAAAACTGTTTTCTAGGAACCCCCTGAAGGTCTCCAAATTTCAGGAGAGCCAACTAGATCACAAAATTAGCCTATATATAAAATATCTTTGAAATCGGTTAACAATTACTATATGCTGTAGAACACACGAAAAAAAAAAAAAAAAGAAATCGAAAATTTAACATGGACCCCCTAATCCTACTAACCTAAAATTTAGTCAACCTATGCATAATCACGAACTCAACCTGTGTACCAAATTTCATTGAAATCGGATAATAATTACACGCTGTAGAACATAAAGCAAATATTCTTCGGAAACTAAGTTGCTCATATATTAGTTTCCCATGAACGTACTATACCTACCAACTACAAATTTGTGAAGTATCAACTAGATAACTAAATGAAACTGTGTATTTAATACCATTGAAATTGGGTAAAAGGTCCTGTAGATATAGAGAGTTGAACTTATGAAAAGTAATTACGGATTTTTACATGGACCCACTGAAGTATCGAATTTAAATTTTACGTGCGCCAAGTACATACGGAAACTATCATATGTACCAAAATTTATGCTAATTAGATAAAAATTACAGTATGCTCTAGAGCATACGAAATTTTAATCGGAAATTTTACCATGGACCCCCTGAAGTTACAGACCTGTATGTAGGTAGGCTTGTGGACAATCATGATACCAACCTATGTTTTAAATTTCATCCAAATCTGAGACATGAAATTTTTTTTACATTTTTCCGTAGAAAATTTTTCAGACTAATGTTAGAACCAGAATAACGTGGCAAATCGTCGCGTCGCGTTTGACAACAACGCTTCAAAAGTAGAATGTATATAGTCATATATGTAATTGCCCACAATGTAGCGTCGCGTTGATGCGGCAATTTTGCCGCAACGCGTGAGTAGACCTACTTTCTACTTTTGCCGCTTGCCGCATATAAATTTTCATTTCGAATTGTAAATTATATAAATGTAATAAAAAAATTGAACACAATTTTTTCAAAAATAAATTGTTTACAATTTTTTCAATTTATAATGACATAATATCCATAGATATTACAATTTATTTAATTTTTTCAGTTAAATAAATTGTTTACAATTTTTCAAAAAACTCGATGCGGCGCTTTTGACTTTATACGCTTCAAAATTCGAAATTTCAAAAGCGACGCGACATTTTGCAGCGTCATTCTGGGCCAGGCATAAAAATACTTCCAATCAGACATTTATATTATTATAAATCTTAAAATTATTATAAATCTATTATCAAAATAAATTTTCAGTTGTATATAATCTTCGAATTAATTCTGGAAATTATGCAATGGTTCCCAGTTTCAGTACAACACATAAAATTCTTTACGATCACTGCTCCAAAGCTCTATAATAAACAAAGCTCTATAATAAACTAGCATTCTTCACTATTATATTGAAAAATAAAGAATGCTCTCTAACTTTTTTCTTCTTTAATTTCCATTTTGTGGATAAGTTTGAAAAGCACTTACTAATTACTTACGAATGTTGTAATTGTAATATAATTTATATATAATAAATCTAGTAAATCTAATATTGTTATAAAAAAAATTCTATTTTAATTATGTAAATAATATTTCCTTTTCAATAACTTTTTTTATCATAAATATTTGTAAAATGTGTAATATGAGTAGAATAAATATCAATTTATTATTATTATATACTACTAGATGTGGATTATCTCACGCTAGAAATAAAAGCAAAGTATTAGGGCATGAGTCGCCAAATAATAGGAAATGCCAAATAATAATGAGATGTCGATAGAGCAAGCTATTAATGTAATACAGAAACAATAAATTTTAAAGTTAATAACAACTGTCCTTGTCAAAAATGTGGTCAAGTAGAGATCATCGTACGAAGTGTCCAGCTGAGGGAAAACAATGCTTCAACTGCAAAGGAATGAATCATTTTTCAAAGAGCTGTAAGAGTAAGAAAAAATCAAAAGATAGTGTTGCCGTCAATAAAATCGAAGATTCAAATCCTGGAAGAGAAGATGACTTATTCATTGGTGTCGTAAATATAATTCTATAAAAATTAATCAAAAATATTTTTCTAATTTTGATAATTTCAATTTTAGGAAAGCTTTCATAATAAATAGTCAGCAAATAATTTGTGAATCGGATACCGGAGCTGAAGCAACTATAATAACTAAAAGAATATTTGATTTTATAAACTATAATCAAAAATACGAAATAAAATATGAAAATAGTAGTTTGACAGCTTTCGGTGGATCTCAAGTTAATTATATTGGTAAATGCTTGCTTGATGATTTTATCGATAAATGTACCGTTAGTTAGTACAATTTCCATTAATTAAATTCAGGTTAAGGAACAATTAATAACCAATACAGTTCCTAAATATAATAGTCTTTTCGAAGGACTAGGTTGTATACCTGGAGACATTAATTTAAATATTGATAAGCATGCAATACCTGTAATTGATCCACTACGAAAAATCCCATTTAAATTATATGATGAATTGAAAAAAGAATTAATTCGGATGAAAAATGCAAACGTAATTTCAAGTGTAATAAATCCTACAGAATGGGTAAATTATCTTGTGTTGGTTGAAAAACCAAATAAATTACTAAAAATTTGTTTAAGGAACAATTAATCAATTTTTTTTTTCAGTGTTATTGTTGGTCTAGTAGAATATTATATAAAGATAATGTTCTAGATTTGTTTCTTCAGTAATTTATACTAGTTTAAAAGGTTTCACTCTTTTGAGTCGTGTTATGTTCGTGTTGTCTAGGAGTTTAACAGCCTCCTCGTTGACGTAGTTGTACGACTCTTTCTTGATGACTTCTTGCTAATTTATTTACTTCTTTAGTCAATTTGTAGATCTCTGTGAAGATCTTCATTTCTTATGTATATGTACCAAGGTGCATCCACAATGTTCCTTAGTACTTTGTTCTAGAATCGCTGTATAATATTATATTACTTTGTTTGGTGCCGCCCCAGTGCTGAATACCGTATAACCAAACTGGCTTCAGTACTTGTTAATAGAGTAATAATTTATTTTCAGTTGATAGCGAAGAGTTCCTTCGTAGCCAGTCAATATATTTTTCTATATCGTATATCCAGCTCTTCTCTTTTATTTTTTACGTGAGTTTTCCAACGTACCATCCAAATGCATGTCTAAATATTTCGCTGAATTTTCATATGGTATTTGTAGATTGTTGCTGAATACCGGCCTGTGTACTATCCGTTTATTAGTAAATGTAAAATGTACATGAACTGATTTTGATTCATTTAATTTGATTCTCCATTTTTTGGTCTAGTTATCTATTTGATTTATTGCTTGTTGTACTTTTGTGGTTGACTCATCATCAGCAAAAGTAGCTACTGTATTGTTTATTAGTGGTGGAAAATAACTCGTATACAAGAATACTTCCTTGTGGAACTCCTAATTTAATTTCTTTCAATTCCGAATATGTACCTTCGTGCTTTACTCTGGAGTATCTTGAATAGGGTCACTCCGTTCCATTTGAAAAGGGTCACCCTATTTTTCGATGTTTTTTTTCGCAAAAATTCTCAAAAATTCTTGTTATTTTTACGAGAGAAATACTGTTACTTTCCTTCATTGTTTTATTTATTTGATTGTAGAAAAATGCATTTTGAAATTGCCAAGCTTTTTTAGATTTTTCGTTGCTTTTCAGAGGGAGTAGTCTGTACTACTGTCATTAGTTAATCATCTGACGTAACTTTCAATTGATTGGATTATAAAATCTTTTATTTTTCTTCGTAGTAGTTGGTTGAAGTTATTGTACGTAATTTTGTTCTCAGAAAATCTGGTTTACTGCCATTTCTTGTTCGCTCTAATGTTTGACAGCAAGTAGTTCGACAATTTCAGCCGGGTATTTATTTCCTTTGATTTTGGTCTTGTCTAGCGGTGTATTTATTCATGCTGCGTCTTGAATATCAATGATGAACTTTTCTACTGCTTTATCGACCTCTGGAAGCAAATCATGACTTTCGAGATCGAATATCGTTACTATCTCGAAAAAATTACGATCTTGATTGTTTTTGGTATCATCTCACACGATCGTAAAACGTATCGTAATTTGTAAAAGGAAGTAGTAGATTTTACGAGATTTTAGTACATTTTACTAAAAATAAAACTCAGTTTTGTCGTTTTATATGAAGTTTATATTTTTATTTTATTTTTAATTTAAATTATAAACTATTATAAACTAATTTAAATTATAAATTATAAAATTTTTGCCTTGTGTGAAAATATAATATAATCAAATAGTGTAGAAGTTAAGTATATTCATTTATGGCCGAGTTATTATTTTTATTATCTTCATCAGAAGATGAAGAAAAAATAAATGAAAGATTGGTGAGAAGACAATTAAGGGATAGAAGCAACCCTTTAGCATTGCCAAATAAATCGTAAATATAAAATAAAATTTTATATTATATATGTAGATATATTTCAAAGTTATGCTTATGCATTTTCAGATTTATAAAAAGATTTCGTTTCAATAAAGAAGCATTTTAGATAATTTTAGAAAAATTGACATTTACGGGACAATTATCAACAGCTGTACCAGAAATTTTACAATTAGCTGCTACTCTTTATCTATTAGGTAGCGGATGTTACCAACATGTTATAGGAGCTGATTATTGGAATGGGCCAAAGTACATTATCAACAGTTGTAAATAATGTATTAGATAATATGGAGAATGTTTTGTGCCCAGAATACATCAAATTTAAACCATTATCTTCACAAAAATGTAAGGAATGGTTATGACCAAATACAAAATTCCAGGAGGTAATTTTTTTTATTAACTTTTCAATATATAAAAAAAATTAATAATTACTAAAATATTATTTAAAAATTTCCAGTGATTGGTTGTGTCGATGGAACACATATTAATTTACAGAAGCCTACTCAAAACGAACATATGTTCTTCAATAGAAAAGGGAAGCATTCTTTAAACTCTATGGTAGTAAGTAGATTAACAACAGTATTTAAATAAATTTTTTAAATGTTTAAATTTTAGATTTGTGATCATGAATACAAAATCATAGCAATAAATTCTGACAGCTGGCACATGACAGCTTCGTTTGGAAAGAATCGGATGAGCGTAAAGTCCTTGAAGAATATTTTAACAATAATGAAAATAAAAATTCTTGGCTTTTAGGTATTTATTAACATTTATATATATATGTACATAATATGTATTTTATATAAATACAATAATTATCATTTTTGTCATTTTATAAGGTGACTCGGGTTATCCTACAGAGCCGTAGTGCATTACACCTTACCGGACACCTGGGCCAGTATCGGGGAAAACGTAACGTTTTTCAAAACGTTTCGAATTGGATTTACGTTCATTTGAAAACGGTTAATCGGGGAAGATGAACGTAAACGTTAAACAGTTTTGAAATCACAACTAAAGAAATCTTGAGTTTCGATGTCAAAACTCTTGCTATTATGACACATTTAAATAATAAAATCAGCTGTTTATTTTTTAAAAATTTAATTTTGAAAAAATTGTATTAAAAACGGAAATAAAAGTCATAGTTTTAAACGATTAAATTTTTAAATTATTTTATAATAGCAATGCTTTCAAGCATGCAGTTATTTTTAGTAGCAACAGCGAAGATGAAGAAAGTACTACAAATATACTTACATTTTTTTTGTTAAATCAATCAACATAGCACAGACAGCGACGCTAACAAAGTACATACGATTACAAATTAGTTGACGTTAAAATTTACGATTGAAACGTTAAAAAAACAAGTTACATGATATATCGATTCTATTAGAAATCGAAACGTTTTTAATGAAACGTTTTCAGCGATACCGAAGTGACAATTTCGATTCGTTTTTCAAACGTAACGTTTTCCCCGATACACGTGCTGGAGATGAAACTAGTGAAGCTAAATTTAATGAAGTACATTCAAAAGCTCGAAGCATCGTCGAAAGATCAATTGGAGTATTAAAAGGACGTTGGAGAATTTTAACGTACGACAATAGAGGTCGGTATGCCCCAGAGAAAGTGTGCAGGTTCGCAAATGTTTGCTTTACAGAACATTTGCATTGATTATAGAATTCCTTTTAGAATTCGACAAAATAATAATAATTTGCATTTAATTGAAGATTTTGAAACTGGGGCAGAAACAAATTATACTAGGATTGTACAAACAATTAAAAATAAAATTAAATATACAATTATAAATTAAAATATATTGTTATGAAAAATTAATTAATATGTGATTTAAATATAACAAAAAAAAAAATATTTTATGATAATATTGATAAATTACAGGATAAATGTTATAATTTCATAAATAAAATATATTTCATTTCATCAGTGAATGTTTTTGAAAGAAATTGATAGTGAGTGGTAATGATTTAATTATCCAAATTTAAGTTACTGAAAGGATTATCTGTGAAACTCTTGAATTTTTAACTCGTTTGCAGTTTTTAAAATTTCTAATTCAATACATTTATTAGCTAAATCAATTTTATTTATTTCCATTAAATCTCCCTATTCACATTCCTTAAGTTTAAAAGTTTTTTCTTCAATTTCAAGTCTCTTTTCTTCTACTTTTAAAATTTTTTCTTGAATATCTGAAAATTTATCAAACTTGGTTGAAACATTTCGAAAACATCGTTTTGTTTGTATAAATTTTCTTGCAATAACTTAAATTTTGAATCTTCATAAATTTTTTTATTTGCTTTTACTTTGATTTTCCATCTGAATATCACCACATTCATAATCGGTCACATTTTTCATCATTGGTGAAAATGTGATCGATGATGAATCAAATAAATCATTATCATGGTCAATTTGAAAACCAATCACTGATGGAGTGGGGTATTCTACTTTATCTATGATTCTAGATGCAACATTAAGCTAATAACTTTCAAAGCTTACGGACGTGTTTTTATTCACTTTAAATAATTATTAATTTTTATTAAGTTTGCAATTTTTTTTACATACAAAATTTCTTTAATTTTGCTCATTTAACAAAAAATTCATAATTAATATTAAATAATCAAATAAAAAATTAATAAAAAAATAAAAAAAAATAAAAACAAATAACATTTTTTTGTTTTTGTTTTAGTGTGTTGTGAAATTTAATTCTCTTGTGCAGTAACAATAACTTATTGCAAAGTGCATTTACCTTGTGCTTATCACCTAAATTTTTCACAAATTAGATTAACAATTTTTGTGTTGTGCAATTTAATTTTAATACACTTTTATTTTTGTTGGGACAGTGCATTTACCTTAATTTGTTGACAGTATATATACGAGTATATATTTTTACAATGAATAAATGTAGTAGTGTTAATTGCTTGATCGAAGATTCTTCTTCGTTACATGAGCTAATTGCCTGCGGTGGAATTTGTTCTAACTTTTATCACATGCAGTGTATTGGCATTTCGAAATCAGCATTAAAACATTGGAAAGAATTTAACAAATTCTTTAGTTTTTATTGTACTGAATGTCAGACCATAAAACTGTCGCATGTTATGTTAGGGAATAAAACAAATAATGATTATCTTAAGTCAATTACTGACTCTATTGCTTTCATTAAGAAATCTGTTCATAATAATGAAAAAAAATGCGCAGAAAAATTTACAGATATTCAACAACACATGGATGATTTAAGCGCTAATATTATTGGTATTGATAATAAATGTGACTTACATGTAAATAATTGTAGTCTTGTTTCCAATAATATACTTAAATTGCTTGCTACCATTGATTCTGCTAAAGCAACTGGCATGAACAGTGATGATTTGGTAGCTAATAAATTGAACTTTCAATTGGATACTTTACATTCTTCAATAAAAAAGTTAAAAATTTCATTTGACAGTGATACACAGAACGTCCAGTCACTAATTGATAAAACTCAACATCCAAACTTAGAGAATTTCAGTTCACTTTTCAATCAATTGACGATACTAAGGGATGATAACTGCATTGATGATATCAGGTCTCGCTGGGTAGATTTTTATGATGAATTTTCTACATCAAAGGTAACTCTTAATAACATCATAGAGGAATTAAAAATTTTAAGCAGTATACAATTTTAAAGCAGCAACGCAGAATGATAAGTTAAAAGATATTCCGATTTTTCATGAAAGAAATCAAAAATCAATTTATGACGAATTGAATATTAACAACAATATTAATGATAATAATAATAATTATAGTAATAATAATAATTATAATAATAATGATAGTAGTAGTAGCACTATTATTTCAATATTTGTTAAAGGAGCACCAGCAAATGCGGACGAACAATGGTTAAAGGACTTCATTTCTAAAACATTCATGATAACTGATGTTCAATGTAAGAAAGTCTCACCTCGCTATCTTCAAAATAAGAAACTAGCAGATGCAGACTAGCAGACTAGTAGATGTTGCAGAGCATGCTACGTGTGCGTTAATAGATAATCAACTATTATGGGGTAATATTAATGCATTCAGTTCTTTATGGGTGGATAACATTAAATATAAAAAACAAAATATTAAGCAAATTAATAACAAAAACATTAGTAATAATGGTACTAATAATAGAATCAATAATAATAACAATAATACTAACAAAATCAAAAACCTAAGTAAAAATAAAAATATTAATAATAACATTAAAAAAAATAACAATAATAAAAACAAAAATATTATTAAAAATAATAAAATTTATAGCAAAAATAATAACAACAGCAATAATAATAATATTAGTAATAAAAAAATTAAAAGTAAAAGGATTAAAGGTAATAAAAATAATACTAAAATTATAAGTAAGAAATATAAAAGTAATGATGGAAGAAATATCAATCATTCAGACTTACAAAGTAATAGTAATTACGATAATGTCAGCCAAAGTTGCAAATGTACTTGTAATGCAAGTAAATACTCGAACTTTATTCAAGGTCCGACGTTTAGAGCTGGTTAATTACCTGTTTTTACTGTTCCCAGTGACAGCATATCCAATTCTAATATTACTAATCCAATCCAGAATAACATGCCAACTAATAGCAACAATAATAACAATGTCACAAATAGTATTCCCATTAACAATACTAATAATGATGACTTATCCAATACTAATACTTCCATTAATAAAAGTAATACTTCCTTTATTAATCCTTTACTTCCACCGATTGCCAGGTTTACAAAAAATGCGGTTTTAGAAGGTGATAGTTTATATGTCCTTGGTCGCCTTAGAGACAATAAAATTTTTGAGAATGTTAGATTATATTTAGCTTATTTACATGATCAGGACGATTTGATCTGTATTGATGGTAAAACTAAAACTAACATTAAAATTTTAATTGAACAAGAAGGACTACCATCAGATCCGAAGGAACTTCGAATGATATTTGACAGATATCATGAAAATTTTAATGTTTCCTCTGAAAAAGTTTCAAAGGACTTAAAAACCTTTCGTAGTTTTGTTGAAAATAAGAGAATTGACTATATTCAAAGAATTAGAGAAAATAACAAAAGGTATTTTCGATCATAGGCCTTCTAACATTATAAATAACAACATTGATTCTAATATACTTAAGTCTAATAATTCAAATTTAATTTCAATAAAAAAATTAAACTTGACTGACTTAAATATTTATTATCAGAATGTTAGGGGCCTACGCACAAAGACAAAATCTGTGCTTTCTAATTCTCTTTCAATGAATTTTGATGTTTATGCTCTTACTGAAACGTGGTTAACTTCTTCAATTAATAGTCTTGAATTATTTGATAAATCATTTATTGTTTTAAGAAAAGATAGATACAATTCCCAAAACTTATTAAGCGCTGTCAATACTGCGAAAGGGGGAGGTGTTTTAGTCGCTATTAAATCGAAATTTAATGTTTCTGAAATTTTAATCCCTAATTCTGAGTCATTAGAAATAGTAGGTGTAGAAGTAAATCTACAATCAAAAAAACTCATAATTATTAGTTATTATATTCCACCTAATTCTAATTTAGAGGTATATTCTAACTTTAATAAGGCGATTGATTCAATTACATCGGAACTAAGTTCTTCTGATGAATTGATTATTTGCGGTGACTTCAATCTACCAAACATAACTTGGTTACCACATGATGAAGAACCATTTTTAACTCCGCGTAATTTATCTAATGAAATTGAATATTCATTTTGTGATAATGTCAGCAGCGGCCCGTCCTAATGGGCTAGGTGGGCTAAGCCCACCCTAAGAAATCTTAATTTAAACTCCACAAAATATCTTCCAAAAAAAAAAAAAATTCATATAAAAAAAATATTTTCATATTATGTACGGTATTTGGTCTGCCTGCCCTATAAAATATACGTATTTTCATATAGTAATTATGTAATAGAAATGAAGGAAAAGAGAACGAAATTTTTTTTGCCGACTTAGTCCGAAAAATACATTAAATTTGCTTTGCAACTTTTTTTATATGTATTGTTTTCTAATATACCGCGGTTGGGCTAACAAATAGCTGCCCATTGCATATATGTTTCCTCTATAGAATAAAAATTTGAATATAAACATTTATTAAATGTATTTATATATATAAACATTTATTTTCCATATACATTTCTCTTTCATTTCTATATATAAATTTGTTTCGCGGACTGCATGAACGACGATTTTATATATTTTTTTTGTATTGAGAAATTTCTTCTATGCATATAGTTGGCGAGAATAATTTATATAGTAAAGCCAAAATAAAAAAAAAAAAAATTTCTCTGAGAGAAATGATATATTGGATTTTTTTTACAGCAAAAATGTTATAAATACGTTTCTCTACTGTTTTGCTTCTGTTACTTTAATGTTAGGGACTATTTAACAGACGCCCGTAGTACAAAATATTTTTCCTGAAAAAAATTAACAGCATAATGCTTATTTTTTTATACATTGTCTGTTAAAAAAAATAATGGAAAAAGCAATAGAAGAATATAGTCAAGTGCGTCTTCGTATATCGTGTATGCGTATATTTATTTTACTATTGCTATACATGTAAGTATAAAAAACATATTACGTATGTATTATTGTATAGCATTGTTTTAAAGATTTGAATGCTTTTCATAATTCTAATTTGAATTTAATGGTGCGGTTGTCGGAAAATTAAAAAGGAAGTTTTTGATATAGAGTTTAGTAATAAAATAATTTATAAATTTTTTTCATTTTAAGTGTTATTGCTAGTTTGATCCGCTGTTTTGCTGTTTACCAGAAGTTTCCAGGCATTTAGTATTTTGTATTTTAGTAGTTAAATTTTAAAATTATATATATTTTTATATTATACACGTATATATATGTATTATATTTATATATAATTTTCATATTACATATAAATATAGTTTTCATATTATATATATTGTATATAATTCTCATATTATTTTTTGCTAAATATATGAATTTTTAAATTTTTTTTCAAAAAAAAAATTAGCCCATCCAGAATTTTTCAGCACGAACCGCCACTGGATAATGTGGCTGCAAATTATATGCAACAAATTTCAAATATCAAAAATTTTCAATCAAAACAGTTAGATCTTATTTTTACATCGGATTGGGATAATATTATATTAACGCAGTTTGTATCAACGCTAGTCAATATTGACCAATATCATCCGCCAATTACTTTTACATATTGTTACAATGCGCCAATTGCAGTAGCTAGTGCTAATTCATACAGATTTAATTTTAATAAAACTGACTTTCAAGGGTTGAATGCCTATCTACATTCCTTTGACTTTAATACATTAAATGATAATGTAGATTATAATGAAGTCATTGAGAATTTTTATAATATTATCTTACATGGTTTTAATTTATTTGTTCCAAAATCCATCGTTAAAGGGATTGATAATAGTCCCCCATGGTTTACTCATGAAATAAAAAAGCTAAGAAATATTAAAAATAAAGCTTGGCGTAAATATCTCAAGTCCAAAAATAACATAGATTATATTAATTTTACTAATTTGTTTAATATTTTTAAACAAAAGGTTGTCCAATCATATAATAGTTATGTAGACGATATGTCTTTTAAACTTGTAGATAACCCAAAAGCTTTCTGGAACTTTGTGAACTCAAAAAGAAAGTCTGACCAATTTCCAACTTTTATGAGTTTTAATGGGAATTTAAGTAACGACCCAGCAGTTATCTCTAATTATTTTAGAGAACATTTTCAGACTGTTATTTGCGTAATAATTTTAAAATTAATGATTCTCATTTTGACCACCTTGAAAACTCACCAAAGACCACTCTTCAGGATATTATTTTTGATGAAATACTCACTAAGTCCTATTTAGACAAAGTTGGTAATAATGCATCTCCCGGACCAGATGGAATACCAGAGATTATATTAAAAAATTGTTCCAGTTCATTAACTTTGCCTTTAACTATTTTGTTTAAACGCTCATTAGCTACTGGGATTTTTCCTTATTTATGGAAAAAATCTTATATTAAGCCAATTCATAAAAAGGGGTCAAAAAAAGATGTTTTGAATTATCGCCCAATAGCTAAATTATCTTGTATACCAAAACTTTTTGAGTTAATGGTTTTTGATAACATTTATGATCATTGTCTTAGCTTCTTAGTTGCAAATCAACATGGTTTTATGAAAAGTAGATCAACAGTAACTAATTTGGTTGAGTCAACATCAATATTTATTAATAACATGGAAGCTGGTTATCAAACTGATGTGTTATTTAGTGATCTAAGTAAGGCATTTGACCTTTTGCCACACAGTGTAATATTGTTTAAACTTAGGAAACTAGGATTTCCTAAATACTTTTTAAAATGAATTGAGTCGTACTTAACCAATAGAACTTATAGTATTTTGTTTAAATCTATAGTAACTTCAGCATTTGAAGCCAATTCTGGGGTACCTCAAGGTAGCCATCTTGGTCCGTTGTTATTTATCATCTCAATAAATGATGTGGTCTCATTAATTAAAAATAGCAATATAAGTATTTATGCAGATGATATGAAAATTTATAGAAAAATAACTTCTATGTCGGATTCAATATCTCTTCAAGAAGATATGAATCGTTTTTCGACTTGGTGTACTTCAAACTGCCTTAAACTTAATGTCGGAAAATGTGCTATGATGACTTTTTCGCGTAAAAAAACACCAATTCAATTTAATTATAAATTAAATAATGAAACGGTACCAATTGTTGAGTCATTTAGGGATTTAGGTATTTATTTGGACCAAAATCTAAATTTTAAGTTACATTATAACTACATAATTAATAAATCAAATTCAATGTTAGGATTTATAAAAAGGTGGTCTAAGGAATTTTCAGATCCTTATATTTTAAAATCACTCTACACGTGTCTTGTCCGCCCAAATTTGGAGTATGCCAGCCAAGTTTGGAATCCACACTTTGATATACATATTCGCAGGATAGAAGGAATTCAAAGAAATTTTATTAGATTTGCATTTCGCCAATTTCATTGGATTAATCCTTTGATATTACCTCCTTATGTAGACAGGATTAAGCTCATAAACATGCAGACTTTGGAAAAAAGATGGGAAATGGCTGATGTAGTTTTTTTAAATGAAATTATTAATTCAAATATTGATTCTTCGTTTATACTAAATAAAATTGAATTTAATCATGACAATAGGTTCAGGTCGCCTAATTTATTCAATTTAAAATTTCACAGAACAACGTATGGGATGTTTGAACCCATCAATAGGTTATTAATTCTTGGTAATAAGTACCAAAATTATATTAGAATCTCAACATCTAAAAATAACCTAAAAAAATTAATACTTAATGATTGATATTTTTTTAACTGTATGTTTGTATTGTTTAATAATAAATTAAATATAATTTTTATTTTTTGACAAAATTTGATTTAAATAATTAAATTGATATATTTAACTATTATTTTTAGTATTAATTTTAATTTATATAATTTTTTTTTTTTTTTTTTTCATTCAAAATATAATTTATTATTGTTAATTTATTAAATTAATAGTTTTTGTTTTTTGAATTTAAATAATGTAATTAAATATATGTATTGTAAACTGTTTGAACTAAGCAAATAAATAAATAAATAAATAAACAGTAACCGCTGGTTTTTTGCAATTATTTTTGGATGCGATGTAGGTAGATGCACCAAAAGTTTTAACTTTACTTAATCCCTCTACTGTTGCTTCTAATCCAATAGCCTCTATTATTTTTTGTTCATTACTAGTTATTATCTTGTTGTCGTAAGGACCGCCACCAGCTTTTTTTTATTGATCTCTTATTAAACGTTATTTTTTTCTTGGCTTGGTACTTTTGATCAGTAAATACCTAAAATTTGTAATTATAATAACATTTTTGTTAACTTAAAAAAAATTTACCTATCGCCACAATTTTTCTGTTTTAACTGGAGGGCCTTCCGCGTTTAACTTTTTTGTCACCGTTTTCCATAGCCTATCAATTGTTGCGCGTCCTTGTGAACAAATTGGAATGATATTTTTGGCTAAATCGGAATAAAATCAACTAAAAGAGTTTTTTGGGCTGCATTAACTTTGTTGTAATTAGGCCTATAATTAAAAAATTACCACTTTTATTAATTTACATATTTTTAATTATAATTTTACTTACATTTTCGATTATCAAAAACTTTACGAGAGCTAAATGGCAATCGAAAAAAACTGACAATTAATATTTATATTTATAGACAAATCGTATGTGATGATTCCAAAATTTCTGATATTTACAGTCGTATCGTATGACATGATCCCAAAAGGTATCGTATACGATAATCGACATTCGATCTCGAAAGTCATGATTTGCTTCCTGATCATTGTTTAGTAATGGTGTCTCGAGTTGAGTTTTTTCTTCTATACAACGTTGAAAGCTTTCTTAATCGGTGTGGGTATTAATTAATACAGGATTTTTCAATTTTACTGCAATTTTTTCTCTTAAGATTAGAAGAATCGATGAGTGGTCACAATTTAATTCGTAACTTTCTTCAATTCGAAATATAATACGAACGATCGGCTAGCTGGCCAGGGGTGGAAGCACACAAGTCGTGACGACTGTTTTTTTAAGTTTCGTCGCTGTTGGCAGCACATAAGACGTTATTGTCCATTTTTTTGGTCGATAACGTCACTTTGTTGAACGACACCTAAAATTATATCGTCGATAGAAAAAAAAATATTTGAAAGAAAAAATATCAAGCATTTGATTTTAAATTTATATTTTGTGTGATAATTATACATCATTACAATTATATATATAGTTAATAATAAAAAACTTTTTAATTTATTTAATGCATTTTAATTTCTTTATAAATTTAAATATATATATATATTTTTTTAATTTTTATAATAATTAGTTGTTATATAAAATATAATTAATAATATTTTAAAACTATAAATCTGTATTGCGGAAAATAAATAAAATATTGTTAATAAAATTTTCCATCTGCCTTTCAAAATTCCAATTGCGCGTTAAATACAATATCTATAGCTTTGGCATGCAAATCATTAAATGCACGTTCACTTGTGTAATCTGCAGGTACACGATATGGAGTGAGCAGCCATGGTTCAAGAGTATAACCAATATCACCTAAAAAAATAGTATTGTAACAAGTATAAATTTTTTTTAAAAAAAAACCTAAAAGAAGAGAATTATCCGCAGTATTGAAGTATCTTTCTTCACAACTAGTTTTTTCTTTCACAATTTATCCTCCATTACTTCTACAGTTTCAGCAAATATTTTAGAAACTGTTGTTTGCGCCATACCAATTAAAAAATTACTACCAACACTGCGTTGATAGTGTCCAGTTACCAGCATTTCTAAAATAGCAGCCAACTTTAAAACTGGAGGAAATCCGCAATTCATGTCTAGGACTTCTAAAATTTCAACAAAACTTTCTTTGTTGACACGAAAATATTGATGGAAGCTGAAATTTGTTTGAAATTTCTTAGAATTTGTTTGAAATTTCATTCATATACTTACACTTTTTCCTTTAAATTTAATGGATCACTACGATTTCTTAATATTTTTCTTTCAATTTCCATGCCTATACAATCTTCCTAGTCACTTGATACCAGGGATGGTAATTACGTTCTTTTTATCTGTTCTTTTTTGATAATAAATATAAAGTTCAGAACAAAAACGAATTTTTCGGTCCTCAAGTTATAAAGTTCCTCGAACGATATTTATCTCATAACAAAATTTTCAAAAGTTCTACTAAAGAACGACATTCCTGAACTTTATTTGTGATAAGAACGATATTTTAGAACTTTATTTTTTTTGTTCCTGAAAAGAACAAAATTTATAGAACTTTATTTTTTTTGTTCCAAGCTATATGTTTTCCTGTAAATTAAATTGTTTAAATATAAAAGTACAACTAATTTGGTATTTAATTCAATATTTTATTAATTCATCAGTTTTATATTAGAAGTGTACTAAAGTGTACTACAAAAAATATCGTAAACAATTTTAAATATTAAAATTAAAACATTAACAAATTACATTTTTGTTGAATTTATTTATTTAGCCGGTAAATTAAATCTTACAAGCAATATCTTTTGCAAATTTTCGGCCGTTAAATTTGCACGTTGGTCAGTTAGTATAAATTTTAGTGCGGAGAAGCATCTTTCCACACTCACTTGAGTAGCAGGAACTGAAAGCAAAAATTTTACTATTTTGTTCAAATGTTGGTAACCGTCGATACATCGTTTTTCATACCAAAACGTTTCATACCAAAAATTTGTGGAAAGTGGCATTTTTTGGTTTATGGTAAAAGTTTCAATTTCATTATAAGCCGCACGTAAATCTCGATTTTCAACCAATATTATATCATTTGCTCCAAAATTTTCATTAAGAAAATTTTCCACCAACGAAAACGATTGATCGGAATTTTCATTGATAGCAATTATATGGTCACTATTTGCAAATGGAATAGATGGCATTAATGAATCGTCATCAGAATTACTTCCATTTTCCGAATTTATCTACGACATTCATAAATTATGACCATATAAATTAAAAACAAAATTATATTAAATAATATGTACAGTATTTAAAATTTGAATTTTATAAATTAATTATTTTGAACATAACATTCAATATACTCACATTATCATTTTCCTTACTAAGTTCGTAGTATTGTTTTGCAATAGCTTTTAGTTTTATAATTGATGCTTTTTTTTATTTTCATCGCAGCGTATAAGACAATGAAATCTGAAAATTTATAGATAGAAAGAACGATATATAAAAGAAATAAAATGCTGGAAAATAATGATATTTTTACTTGGGGTCTATGTAGAGCGATGCCGAAACTAAATCGTTACCTAATAATGTATTTTCGCGATTATTCATTGCAATTGTTAATTTTCTTGCCAAGTCATTTTCTATTGTTTGCATTTTCAATTTTAAACCCAACCAATTCATATAAAAATCACCTATCAACAGCTGAGATTCTTGCAACTTTAAAGTGGCTACTTTTACTGGATTGAATTCCATCTCGTTCTTACATCAATTATTGCTTGTTTCACACCAGTTCTTTTAAGAATATTACATTCTGTTGGTGTTCTCAATTTTTTTACTATTTCTCTGCATTTATTTATGTTGTGTTGAATTGCAGAATCTTTTATAATAACATCATCAACTGCTAACGTGAAAGTATGTGCAGCGCAACGTATAGACTGTACACCAATATCAATATTTTCTAAATCATCTTCATCATCATCTAACAATATTTCAGTATTTTTATTAACTTCATCATTTAGTAATTGTATTGCTGTAATCATATTTTTAGCATTATCTGTTGTAACACTAATTAATTGTTTCATATCAATATCATATCTAAATAGCGAATAAGTTTGTTAAAATATTAATTAATAACCGTATCTAATTAAAAAATTAAACTTACATATTAAGTACTTCCATTACTTTACTTTTTAAATATAACCCAGTGTGGTTTTCTGTCTATTCAATCATTGCTTATGTTTTAATTTCAATTTCATCTTTGATCATATATTGGATATTTATTCCAAGAATACTTCTTCCATGTCTAGTAGCACAATCAATTTTTACAGCAATAAGATTTCCAAAAACTTGCTGTTTAATTTTATTTTTTATTATATTCGCAGCATCAGACAAATGGCCGATTATATTTGCGGAATTAATAATAGGTATTTTTAATGCGCTACATATTGGGTCTGTAAAAGTTCGTAGTGCAGGTGAATCCAATAATTTAAAGATGTTCCATCTATTGTTACTAATTGCAACATGGCACTAATTACTTCAGCTTCGGAAAGCAATAAAGTTATTTTTGTTTTTTTATTTTAAGAAGACGAAATTTCGTTGCTACTAGACGTAGAACTATTATTTTCTTCCAATTCATTTTGTAGGAAATCATAAGTATTTTTATGACACTTTACCAAATGCCTTCTTAAATTTCCATTATGATTTCCCTTTATTGTAGTCTTACATGAATCTATTTTGCATTTTGAAAAATAGCCATCATAATTAAAATACTGACGATAACTATTTATTGTTGTTAGGCCCATTTTTAAATATTTTTTAGTGTATAATTAAATCGCACTTTTTTTAGTTTATAAATAATTCACTTTTTAACTAATTGATTAATATATACTTTTTAAATTTTCAAAATTTATTTATTTATTCACGTATTTAATATAAAGAAAATAATTTGGCGATCGCGGTAGGTAACAATGACTGATATTGTGATATATTTTACAATTTCTTAAAATCAAATAACAATTCATTGAGAAATTATAATTCATTGAATTGCATAAAAACAATACAAAAGGAGAAAAATTATTGTATACTTACACAATTCCACTGGAAATTGCCCTAAATTGCTAAACAAAGTCGCTTACTCTTACTTGTTTAATTACGAATAATCATTTCAACAAATTGAACTTTTAAAAATTAAAACCACATTAAAATAAATTTATTTTCAAAAGTTCTTCTAAGGAACAAAATTATATAACTTTATTTTTGATAAGAACGATAATTTAGATCTTTATTTTTTTTCGTTCTTCTGAAGAACGATATTTTAAATATTTTTTTTTTGTTCTTTTAAAGAACGATATTTTAGAACTTTATTTTTTTCGTTCTTTTTTTACATTTATTTTGTGAACTTTATATAATGTTCTTTTTCGGTTTGGAACCCTGCTTGAAACAAACCATACATTTTTTTATTTTTCTTAAATCACAATAATTATATTTTGAAAACACAACTATTATATATTTAATTATTTTCCAAATATTAAAATTTAATTTTTGATATGCCAAATCAATAATATGTCATATCAAAACGACACAAATCGTCAATTTATATATTTTTATGTTGGTAAAGCTGTTTTCAAAAACGTATCTACTTATATGCTGCCACACATTAGGACGACACGCTTTCATTATCGACCAAAAAAAAGTAGTCGTCACGACTTGTGTGCTTCCACCACAGTATGTTGGATTTCCTGTTGATAAGACTTCGCATCCAATTAATAATAATATAATAATAATAATAATAATAATAATAAAATCTTTATTTCGCATCAATTCAAAAGTTTAACAATTATATAAATTTTTCTATTTTCATGATACTTATACAATACTAATTCAATTTAAAAAATAAAATTTAATAAAGTAATCCATTATAATATAAAATAAGAAATAAAAAATTACAATTAATTAATTAAAAAAAATAGTTCAACTTTGAAGTAATGACAAAATAGATAGGGACATTCAATTGCCAAAAAGGACAAGAGACGAATGTACCATTAGGTTAATAATATAAATATATTTTGTTGAAACAAAATATTAAATGAAAAAATAGTTAAAAATAGAGAAAAAAAAAATATATACATATGTATATAAATTTGAAAATGAAGCAATATCCATTTTATGAATTTAAAAAAATAAAGGAAAACATATACAGACTAGATCATAGGATTTATTACATTAAATATTGCAGTATGATCAAATGTGAAAAACCCTGACTTAACTTGCTTTAAAAATTTAGATTCGACTGTTACACATCTACAACAATTTGGTAATTTATTAAATAACCGTGGCGCAGTAATACTATAAAATTGGCAATAGTGCATTTTATTAATTTTAGGAACAATAACAAAATTTCTGGTATTCACACGTAAATTGTAGTTAACATCAACTCGAACAACGTTATTATTATTTTTTATAAATTATTTAAGAACATTAAAACAATATAGGTGTCTTAGAGGAAGTATTCCTAAACTCTTAAATAAATTAAAACTTAGTGTTCTCCTATCAACTTTACACATAATACGAATTGCATATTTTTGTTGAACTATCAAAGGTTCAATTTTATTGAGATGTGTACCACCCCAGCAGCTTAATCCGTATTGTATCTTGGAATTAAATAAGCCATTATAGACTTACTTTAAAATTGAAAGCGGACAATAAAGACTGAGGTGATAAAGTTGCCTCACTTTTTTATTTAGATAACCTTTCAGGTATAAAGTATATGATCTTTCCAATTGAGCCTGACATCTAATAAGATACCCAGATATTTAAACTGATTAACACGTTCAATTTTAAAACATTCTTTATTACAATTAATAATTTCATTAAAACTATGCAAATTTCCATCATGTGAGTATAAATTACTCAGTCGATATTTTAAACAGCTTGGAGCGTGGTACGTAAAACTCAATTTTTCACAAACAACCCCAGAAAGATTAAGAAACATAAATTTAGCGTTGTCACTAATTACTAATTTGTGGGATGTGAACCACCTACGCAGAATTTCTAAATCATGATTAACATCAGTATTAAATATTAAAATAATTATTATTTGAATAGGATAGAGCGGTGTCATCTGCAAATGCTGAAATTTTTCCTTTGAAACTTTGAATAAATAAAGAATTAATAAAAATCAAAAACAATATTGGGCATACGAGAGAACCTTGTGGAACAGCAATGTTATAAAACTATTACCACTTAAATAATCATTAATTTTGACTCTTTGCCAAGATTTTGTAAATACGATTTAAACCAATAATTAATAGATCCGCTAAACCCTGAATATTCCAGTTTTTTTAATTAAAATTCATGGTCAACCATATCAAAAGTTTTTGTAATGTTAATAAATAATGCCGCAGGAATTTCAAATTTATTTATGGATTTATATAATTCACTACATAATTTTATTAGAGCATCTTCTGTAGATTTCCCACTCCTGAAACCAAACTGGAAATCACTAAAGAATATATTTTTATTTAGGAATGATAACATTCTATTCTTCATACCTTTTTCAAAATTTTTAGAAAAAACCGATAAAAGAGCAATAGGCCTGTAATTATTTATAATTGTATTATCTCCTTTTTTATATAAAGGTATAACTATAGCAGTTTTAAGAGATTCAGGAAAGATCCCTTTTTGAATACTAAGGTTAAAAATAAAACAAAGAACATCAATGATCTGAAGAGCAATATTTTTAAGAACAACACTAGTAATTTTATCACATGAAGAAACTGTTGAGGCTTTTAGTGACATTCTAATTTTATAAATTTCAGAGGAGCTAAAATTTGCACAGTAAAAACTTTGAGATTGAGAAGAATCATGACGAATGGTGGTATCTGGTAAAATGTCATTGCTGCAATTAGTAAATCCTGTTAATGAACTCGAAATATCAGAAAAAGAATCATTAAATACATTAGCTACATCTGTGGGTGAAGAAGTAATTGTATTATTAATATTTAACTTAATATCTTGCTTAGGTACATTTCTATTTAAAATTTCATTAACAACTTCCCATTCTTTTTTAGAATTGCCTTTATTTTCCGATAATTTTTTACAAAAATAATCATTTTTACACTTAGGAATATCATTTTTCAACTCACTACATAATTTACTATAGTAACTTTTGAGTCTTAAATTATTAGGATGTTTTTTAATACACATATAAAGTTTATTCTTTTTTTTAATTTTCCTTAATAATGATAAAGATATCCACGGTTTAAGTGATTTATTCTTATTATTATTTTGATTCAAAATTTGACTACAATCTAAAATATGAGTTTGCAACTTAGCAAGAAATAGATTAAAAGCAATTGACGGATCATTAGAACTATAAACTTCTTCCCAGTGTTCAAAAGTTAAAGCATTTTTCAACTCAGAGTAATTAATTCGTCGAGATTCATAATTATTACATTGATTTTTTCTAGAAATATTGTGATCAAGTTGAATACTAATTAAACTATGATCTGTTATTTTTATATTATAAACTGCGGTCTTATAATTTACATTATTGTTCCTGTGTAACCTTAAAAATATGTGAACTAAGCAAAAACTTGAATTATGAGATTCACGTGTTGGCTGATCTATTAGCGAACTACAACCGAAAGAAGATAGTATTGAAAGAAAGTTATCAACATCAGTAGAATTAGATAAAAGATTAATATTAAAATCACCTACTATAATTAAATTTTTACTTGTTAGATTTTCCATAAGTTTAGCAAACTCCTCCAAAAACACACTAACATTATACTTATGTAATCTATAAACGCCTACAAAACAGTATTGAATACCAGCAATTTCGCAATTTAAACTCATAACATCAGCACTATTTAGATTAAAAAATTTTATATCGCACTTTAAATTATTTCGATAAAAAACAGCAACTCCACCAGCAGCGTAAGAATTATTACAATTTGCCGCAAATGTGTAATTTGGAATACTAAAATAAGAAATTTCAAATTCGAAAATCCAAATTTCAGAAATAAATATAAGATCAGGCAAATGATCTAATGAAGCCAAATGTGATACAAATAAATCAAAGTTTTTTCTCAAACTGCGAATATTTTGATGAACAATTGAAAATCCTGAAGTTAATTCTTTGTTGGAATTGGAATGATCTATACAAAAACAATTACAAATATCAGAAATTGAAGAGGAAGAACTATTTACATTTATAATATTAGAAGGATCTAAAGTATCAAAATTTGTAGATATCATTAAAAATAATAAAAATAATTAATATAAAAAAAAACTAAATTTTTGAAAGATCCTCCAAACTATTAATTTTTAATACTTTATCGCCTTCCTTAAATCTGATGAGTATAGAAGAATTTCTAATCCAAACATATTTGCATTTATTTTCAGTTTTCATCAATTTAGCTTGCATCAATAACGATCTTGTATAATGAGTAAGACAATCATTAATATATATGCGTTTTTCGCCGTGATGTTCACCAAGTAAATTAGCATGTATTTTAATTTTATCTTTATACATTTTATTCATAATTTTTTGTTTGGATTGCATCGACGAAAATTTAACACACACAATATTGGAATTCTTATTGTTTTCACCATTCTCTCTAATTTTTTTTATATAGCAAGACTCAATCTCATTATCGCTGATTTTTTTACCAATACCATTATTAATTAGCTTAATAACATTTTCTTTTACCTCGAATTCATTTGTGTCTGGATCTGATTCTGGCATACCAATAATATCAATTGAGCACCGCATATTTTCTGCTCCAAGATATTTAGCTTAGATTCGAGAACATCAATTTTATTAGTGAGAATATCATTTTTCTCTTCCAAATTTTTTATTTTGGTTAGACGTTAGAGCATCGGAATTAATATTTTGCAATTTAATAATCTCACTATATAACATTTCGAGAGTAACTACTGGAAATTCTGTTGTTGTTGTTGTTGCTGAATTTGTTGACGATGAAAAGGGTGAGTCATTTGAAATAGCGTTAATAATAAGTGGACTTTGAGCTGATGAAATTGATTTTCTTCTTAAATTAATACAGCTATTGCATTTATAGCCTTGTTCCCTTTTTCAAACAAATCAATTTCTCACTTTTCTAAATTCGCGCACTTTCCATGATAGTACTCTTTACAATTTTGACATTCAATTTTTTGATCCAGTCTTTCAACTTTTAAATGACACAAATTACATTTCATTTTGCCGATAATTTTAATAATACAAAAAAATAATAATATAATATTTTTTTTTTAATGTTAATTAATTTTTTTTTTATTTTACTATTTAAATATTTTTTCTTTTTTTCTGTTTTTTGTTTGTTTTTATATTTTTTATTTTAAATAAATTTATTTAATTTAATTAAATACTTTTCAAGAGATTATTCTCAAAGCATGTGACCCCATCAAGAGAGAATTTTGTTTACTGCCTTTAGTAGTTCTTTACCTTTAGTAGTTCTTTACCTTTAGTTGTGGTAATTGCGTTGAAATCACCTCGTACAATAATTTTTCCCCCTAGATGTTCAAGAAAATTTATATACTGATTTTTTTAACGAGTGAGCTGGTGGACAGTATATTCCTGTTACTACAATGGAGTAGTTTTTTGTTTTGATGTTTACCGCGGTAGCCTGGACTTCTTTGGTCTTGTATTTAGCTTCTTCAAAGTGTTCGATGTGTTCACTTATTATGATTGCACTTCCACCATGATACAGTTTTTCGGATTTTGTGTCCTCTGAATTTGATGTTGAATTCATTAGTGAAATGTGTTTCCGAAATAAGACACATCAATCTTTTTTATATCTAGGACTGCTTGTACTTCTTTGCGGTGTTGAAGCAATGAATAAGCATTCCATGCTAATATATTTAGTGAGCTAATCATTTTATTTTTATTTGAGGTACAGCTTTTTTAGCGCTGTTTTCAAGTCTTTGTATTCGGCTAAAAACTGTAGTAAATGAGCTTTCCATATTAGTTATTTTTGCTAATATCAGATTCAGTGTTTGTTTCCAGCCTTCTTCCTGTATCTTCTTTACTGGCATGCTGCTTGCAGCTACCTGAGCATATGTATATTTCTTTAAGTTGATATTATCTTTAGTTGCCGGTACTTCTTGGTTGCTTACTTCACTGGTTTGCTTTATTTTTTTCTGATTTTTGTTTTCATAGCTTTGACTTTTGTTTTCCATTATTACCTTTCATGTTTCTATTCCTGATTTTTTTGATTTCTTTTGCGATCATACATCCTCTGTAGTTGGGCTGATGTCCTTCTCCACATAATACGCATTTAGGTTCCTCTTTTCTTGCCAGAGTTTAGTGGGATGTTTTCCGCACATTTAACACACCTTGATTCGCGTGAGCAATACTTTTGCGTATGGTTGTAGCTCTGGCAATGTTTTCATTGTGGTAATCAGTTTACTCTTTTTTCTTATAGATTCTATTATTATCACTCTCATATTTAATATTGATCTAATACTATATATATTTTCAGCTTTTTATTTGTTATTTGTTATGAACACATGTAGCCCTTACATTTTACATTTCCGAAAGATTAAACCTAGAAAAGAGGTAGTTACCTCTTAAGTAAGATATACTTACATTTCCTTTATTATTTTCATTTTTCTCTTTTTTAATGACAAAAATACTACTAATCGCCCTGATATGTTGCCAAATACTACAATTATCCTTAAAAATTTCCTCAAGATTAAACCTAGAAGAGAGGTAAAGTACTTGAAAATCTAAAAGTACCAAGAACTGTTCTTATAAAAGATACAGAAGGTAACATATATATAGACGAAATGAAATTAACATGAGAATTGACAAAACCAATCAAATTAAAGTAAATGAAGATATAGGAAAAAACCAAGTATTAACTTTATGGCCAAGATAGCGCAACGTAAAGTAAATAATATGTAAAAAAATTATTTTAACTATTAAATTGACTTTACGTTTGTTGACTATCTGGTATTCAATAAATTGAAAAATACAAATTCATAAACTAAATGAATTAAAATGTTAAAAAATTGTAATTTTAAAAAATGGATTTACATTTTTTTTTTATGATAAAATCTTATTTGTATACAACATATTATTAATTTGAAAGTAATCTTAAAGTAAAGTGGAATGTAAAATTTATAACTACTAAAAGGGCCTACTAAGAGTATAACAAATTATGAACAATTATTATTTATATATATATATATATAGATATATATATATATATATATATATATATATATATATATATATATTACTTTGTATTTTTTATTAATTATTAAATAAATATAAATCAGTTATTAATAAGAACTCAAACAGTCTACAAGAGTCATTTTGCGGTGTCTCCAAATGCCACATAAAGTCGCTACTGAGAACTGAGATCTCTCGTTCCCACGAAGAAGAATGGCATAAAAGTGAAGCAATGAGCCAAGCAAAACTATTCATTTTAGGTCCTTCTAAAAATAAAATGAAAAAACTGCTCGAAAGTAGCAAAAAACTGAACCAAAACTATAGTAGGATTCCTGACAGGCCGCTGTAGATTGAGGAAACATATGAACACAGTAGGGATATCAGATTCCAGTGTCTGCAGATTTTGTGCATTTGAGGAGGAAACGTCAGAACACATAATCTGTCGGTGTGACGCCTTAATGTCGAAACGCATAAGGTATCTCGGCGGGTATATGATATCTCCCTCAGAAACACAAATATTGTCTCTCAATCACCTGTACAGCTTTATATGCAATACAGGGCTGACCGATGTGCTATAAACTGAAAGGGGCGTCACAATAAGCCATTAGGCTGCAAGTGAGTTAGGCGGCTGGTCGTCCACCCAAACATCTAAATCTAATTATTTCAAAAAAAGAAGAAAAAAACTTCAAAATAAAAAGTCATGAATCTTTGTAAATTTTAAATAATATATTTTTTTTTGGTTATCTTTCTGAAACTTTCCTACATATTTTATTTTGTTTAGAAGTTATGATACACTGTTCCATTATCGCTACAAGAAATAACGCTTTTCTTTTGAGCGATTTATGTAATATACATTTTTAATTAAGATTTTTCCGAATACAAAATTAGTCTTAAACTCATATTTTGGAATATTTTCCATCGTAATAGTAGATAATGTGGATTATATTGTTCGTATTCTCAGACAAAAATCGATAAATACATCCATTCTTGGTGAAAATGGTTTCAAGAAACTCCAAAGCATGAAAAGTCTGTTATTAAAGTATATTGTTTAAAAAAATTCGGTGGGTTAGTTAAATAAATTCCTTCTTTCGAAATTTTGAAAGTACAAATTATTTCGAAGGGTGAAATAAATATTATATAAACAAAATATAACGATTCATTAACCAATTTTTGTGCAATTTGTAATATTTTTGAAAAGCCGTCCCTTTATCTTTTGACACACAAATACAAATTTTGTATATAAATATTGTATATATCTTAAAAATTTATTTAATTTTGTCTTGTTGATAAAATCAATCTCAGAATATTTTTATTTATTTTATTTGTCGTTTTCACAAATTTGCTGGTTTTAGAATATTTCCAGACCATTCAACATTTTCAAAACCATTTTGGGGCTAAAGAAATATAAATATAAAACATATATATATACACTTAATATTATAGAGTCCACTATAAAAAATATAAATTGATGTACAAATATATATTCTATTTGTTCAAAATTCATTTCTTTTTGTTTACATATATTTTATTTCATTCTAAAAAGCTAACCAAAAAACTGCGACTATTGACTTGATTTTAGGATTTTGTTCCCCTTTAACTAGATTTTATTGATATGTTATTTTTTACCACAGCAATCAATCTAATAAACGTGGCCAAATAAAATAACAAAACCATATATTTCTGAAAATAACAATATACATCATCATCTTAAAGGAAAATATGATTATATATATTAATGTTTTAGTTTGAGTTTTCTGTTATTGTTTATATAAAGACACCACAAGTTCCTAAGAAAGCATATCCTTCAGTGTTTATAAAATTAAAATAAACGATCCGCCAATTTATCAGGATTACAGAGTCGTATATCATTTTCATTTTACGAGTAGTTATAGAAAGTCAAAGAGTGTTGGGACGGTGTTGAACCCAATAAAATTCGAAACTTAAAAAAAAAAAAATATTCGCGAATATATGGGGACTATGCTCACCAACATCTAATTAATAGAACCGTTCGTACGATTTTAATTAAATTTTACACGCATGTCCGCTGGGTTTTCACATGTTGATGTACGCAGTCGGGAATTTTAATGATCCTTGCTAAAATTTCCCATTTATGTTGAATTCTGTGTTTTTCTATATATATTGTAACGAACATTTGTTGAAAAATTTATAAATCAGATTTGAATGAAAATTGTAAAATAGTTTCATGGTGGTGTTGTACATGGTGGTTATAAATTTCAGTAATTATTATCTAAAATGAACAATTATTATTTGATATCTTGATATAGTTGATGCCTGCAAAATATTTTATCAATAGCTTTAGTGCGTCTATGTCAAAATTAGCTAATTATATTGCATATGTTAAATGTACACCATACAATAATTGTTAGCTGGTTTAAATAAAATGTGACACAGAGTTTGGTTCATTGAGAACTGTTTACGGATAATAAAAAACTAGTTGTTTTTTTGACAATCTAAATATATGCAAAAAATCTAATTCTTATAAAGAAAGAATTATAGAAGTTAGAAGAATATTTATAAAATTACCTATTAAAATCATGTAAGTATTCATACTTAAGTGCAGATGCAGAGCAATAACAAATAGCTTTTTTAAAAAAGAAATAATATCCATGGACAGTAATTCTACTTTATTTGCAATTATAGTCAATTGAGTTTAAGTCGTTAGACCTTAAATCTTCCGCCCTTTTGGTCGTGATTCTGCAATTTGGTGTCAGTAGGTTTGTCATAAACTAATAATATAAGCAGTTTAATATTTTGAGTAAATTTGATGAACATAGAACATAGTACGTCCATGCTTTAATTTCCTAATCATTTACCCTATTTTAGAGCATATACGACTTGTTATCCGAATTTATTGAAATTAATGAAATTATTTTGAACATGTTGCTGCAACTTTTTTCATTTGTATTTTATCTAAAATGTTACTGCAATTTGTTGCTAAGAATTTGGTGGCTATTAAAAGATTTGAAATTTATAACCAAAGCACTGTTTTTTAGGATTTAGATGCTGTTATTTACAAATCATTGTTGGACATAAATCACTATTAGACATAACTTCGAGTTATCTGCTCCCCTAGTTTAGCAATTTTTTTTTTCAGTTCGGCATATAATTTTTAATTTTAGTCATAATAATTTTTGTTTTTGTTTACATCACAACTTAAGATTTTACACATTAAACATCTTAAAAGTATGCATTAATATTATTACATTTTTTATATAAAAAAAGAAGATATTCAGAAATTATTTTCCAATGATGGCGTGTGCTCATATAGACAATATTTTACTGCTGTTTGCTATTATGTATTCCGGTTCTAGAGTTAAGAGATATTTTGTTACAGAAAAAATGTCTTAATATATTATTATTTTTATTAGAAGAATTAAGATTTCACTTTTTACAAAATTTTATTTAATGGAAATTCAGTTTTCTAAATTTTAATATTTTTATTTAACTATTAATATATTTACTTAAATTTCTACAACCATAATGTATTCTTTTGATTCTTATTATGTATACATATACAATATACTTTTTAACTATTATTATTTGATGAGGATATAAGGATTTGAAAAAATTGACATATTGTCTGCAAATCATATATCGGTTAATTGTTCGTCAATAATAATAACTTATAATCTTTGAAAAAATATTTCCTTTGCAACAATATATCTGACGGATACATGGTAAAATAAAAATGTGTGCCAAAAAAAATCGCATTACCCATCAGTCATCACCATTCTAATGTTATATTTTAAAATAATTTATCATACCAAAAGTCATAATGTATTAACTAATTTTACAGTATATGATTACAATAATAGCAAAAGTAGAATAAGTCCCGTAGAAGTGACTATTTATATAATATCTGCTAATCGACACAATACTTCTACATAAGATACCTAATATACTCTAAAATTATATAGTCACCTTATTATATAGGTAGTTGTGGAATTAATTTAAACTTCCAGCTCCAGCACACAAAACATATAAACATATCTGGAAAAAAAAGATATGATAAACTACATAAACAAAACTATCTTTTATTACTGAAATAATAACCAAAAGTATGTAACAAGTTTAATGTGTATAATTAATAAAACCATCACATATCGAAATTATATATTTATGTAAATAATATTTTCAATACATTTCTCTAGTCTAGAACAACATCATATACATTTTATGTATATATTTTCAATATTTCCACCTCATATAAACATATCCTTGTATATAAATAAACATGTATTCACATCAAATTCTTTAATTACAGCAAGGTGGGCATTTAATTAATTTTATTTGTGTAAATATGTTATATAGATCTCTTCATATAATGTAAATTTAATATGTAAATATAGAAGTATTAAAATATATTCCATTATAATTACTTATAAAAAAAATTACTCATTAACAATAATTATAACATAATATTTTAGTATGAATATAAAAATAATGTAATGAATTTTGATATGTTTCAAAATAATCAGATAATATTTTAGGTTTTAGACTGCTGAAGATTACCTATTAACGGATACGCAGATAATTTAAATATCATATCTTGGTCAATTCAATGCTAGCACTCAATAAATGCTATTTAGAGCTTGATAAATTAATTAAAGAAATTGGACTTATAATGAATGAGGAAAAAATTAAACCTATGGTGCAAACCAAAGCACCCAGATCGAGAATTGGATGTAATCAGGCAATAGGATACCATTAGCGACAGTAGGAATCAAGATTCGCTATGGAAACGAAAATTGCACAATTACACAAATAGCAGAACAAATGTGAAATTTATTTGAGATGAAAAATTTAGAGTGTATCTAGGCCCTGTATATCTGAAGAAGTCTGGAGTATAATATGCTATTATTAGTTTTATAACATATGTGGCTATCCAGAGTTCACTAATTAATCAAAAATTATACAGAAATTAATGAATATATTTACAAAATGATTGAATTGATAAATATAGAAAAATTAGACTGTGTATCAGATAAATGTACAGAATCGTACGTAGTATTGAACAATTGAAAGAGCACATTGCAGTTTACGAAAAACTTAAAGATAAAAATTCAAAGCTATCGTTAACTAGAACAATAATAAGATTCGTACAAATATAATTATGTTAATATTAAAAAAATATTTTTTTTCCTAACTATATAACTAAGTTATACGAGTATCCGCAATTTAAGGTATGAATGAATCCGCAATTTTAGGTATGAATGTATTCTAAAAAGCGTGAAATGAATTTAAAAATATCAAAATGTTACGAAAACGAATAATGAAGTTTAAAACGAAAACCATCTTTATTTTTTGAAATGTTATTACTTCGATGAAAGTGCGATTAGAAAAGTATTTACTTCATATAAAAAAGGGAGAAATATTCTCACGGTTAATGCATTTTCCATTATTTTCTATTTATAACTATTTTCACGCCTTGCATTATCCTCACTCAGCTTCGGTATTATATAAAACAAGTCAGGGAATCGGAGTGTTACCACAACTGATCCATGAGATATTTATTCCGCTTCGCTCCACTCGTCGAAAAAAGCTTTGTTAATTAAAAACAAAATTTGAAAAAAAACATCTTTTATTTTTATTTATAAAATTAAATTAATATAGCTATGTACGAAAAAATTCCTTTCGACACTGACTTGTGTAGCTGGTGTCGCCAGCATAATTTGGGACAGTTCATATATAACCTTCATATCGTCTTTTTTTTTGCTTCCAATATTTCAAAATATTGATATTTATAGGTAGCCTTGGTTCTAATAAAAAGTTTTTAATTATTTCTTCGACTTCATTTCTAGAGTAAATCGGAATTTTATCAAGGTTATTAAGCTTAACCCGTGAATGCACATAGATTTCTAAATCTAAATAACTGAGGTTGGAATTCGAACCATCGGAAAATTCCGAATCTGCTACTTCCTAAATTAAGTCAACGGATCTTTCTTCTTTTAATTTCTGTACCCTGTTATAGGTTGTCAACAAGCGCTTTTGATCAGCTTTGACATTCTCTGCAAATAATAACCTATTAAACCTAGTATCCATATATATACCTGCATTAACTGCATCATTATTTTTAATGCATTAACTGACTATTTTTAACAATAGGCTGTGCAATTTTAGATATCAAGCCACAGAGGAAAAAAAAATATTAATTGCTCTTGTTCAAGTGTAATCGTTGCAGCTTTAATTGGCTTAAATACCTCGACAAAATTTTTAAGAAATTTCCAGAAATTATGTGATGTATATCATAGACGGATAGCTGCATAGTATCATGGGTGGCACATCTAATAGATTTTACAATGTTTGTGTCATTTCATATTATAAATAGGTGAGGTCGTCATCATTATTATCATTTGGATTAGAATTCGTATTATCCTCACCAACTAAAATGTCAGCCCAATTGTCATGATATTGCATCTCACATTCAACTTCATCAATATTGTTATCATTACCATTCATCAATATTGTTATCATTACCATTTGCATCTACACTTTGATTTTCATCAATACTCAATAGTTCCATACATTTTACCATGTTGGGTCCATTGTCAGTAGTAACCGAGTATATTTGATTAATGTTAGTGGAAAATTCTTTTAAGACATCAACTAAAGTATTTTTAAAAAAATTCCAGTGTGAGCCTCTTCTAATTCTGTCATTGCAATTGTGCTGAAACATATCTTATTGTTTTTTTAAAAATTGGATATTAATTCCTATAGAATGCTAAGAAACACAATTACCATGCATAATCCACTTCCACTTACACTTCCTATCCTTAGCCAATTTAAGATGGAAGAACCTAGCAACATGTAGAACAGCCAGGAAAACATGGCCGTCCTACGAAAAAAGAAAAACGGACTACCTCCTAAAGCTGCCCCGCAAAGATATAGCTAGAACCACAGCTGTATACACGGGGCACTGGCCGATTGGTGAACATGCGGCCAGATTGGGCATCCCATTCAATCAATCATGCCGAAGCTGCAATATACCGCAGGAGAAAGAAACTGTAGTGCATTTCATCTGCAAGTTCCCTGCGCTGGCCAGAGCCAGATACAACTCTTTCGGCAGCCCATACCTCACAGAACTCAACGACATAGCCACGAAGCAACCCAAAGACATGGTACGCTTCTTGAACAACACGTGATGATTCTAAACCATCTCTTCCCATCGCGCAACTTAACCTAGTCTCATGAGTATGAGTGGTAGCAAAACGGTGCAAACGCGCTAATTGGGGTCGCCGGGCGTGCAGCCAGTTGTGACTCGCCACTTTAACCAACCAACCAACCATGCATACACATACAATGTTTCTTTAAATCAATAAAATATATAAGTGCACGGAATTGCTTTTTTGTTATGAAAAAATTATCGAATAAACACCAAACCAAAAAGTTTGCTCTTGGTAAGACTGGAGCGGTGTAAACTTATAATACTAATCTTATAATAACAATAAATTTTTAATTTTTTTACTTTCCTTTTATTGAATTTACAATTCATGTTTTCCTCACCTGGGCAAAGCTCCTAAACGGCTTGACCGATTTAAGAGAAATTTGGAACTTAAGCTCGTCAAGGCCCAGCGAGGGGGCGGGGGTTGGGCCTATTTTCAAAAAAGTCATGTGGGGTATAAAATTAAAGGTATTGATGAGTACATCACGTTGGGTAGTGTTTCGGGTAACTCGGCCCAAGTGGGCCCCCAAAAAATGGGGTCTAAAATGAAAAATAATAATATGGGGTATCAATGAAAGGTCTGGAAGAGTAGATATCTTTGGGGCAAGTAATGGTAGTGTTTTAGCTACATGGGTCATGTGGGGGCCTGAAAAAATGGTCACATGGGGCCAGAAAAATTAATGTTTTCTTCACCTGAGCATACCCCCTAAACGGCTGTACCGATTTAACTCAAATTTGGAACTTAAGCTTGTACTCTGACCCATTTGCCGCCACATAATTTTCGTGGCCGGGTGATGGGGCGTGTGAGGGGGCTATTTTCAAAAAAGTCATGTG
>CAWUCQ010000112.1:0-30427 GCA_963920725.1 Rhamphomyia laevipes
GATCGACTAAGACCTAACCTTTGGACGCAAGCTTCCGTTATAAATGAACATTGCGAACCAGAGTCGAGTAAAATACGAATTGTGTGATTTGTTCCAAATCTATCACGCGTGTTTACCAGTGCCGTAGGTAAATATGTTTTGATTTGATTTGTTTTGTGTTCTTGAACGGAATGAGCATTAACAAGTGCTTGCGATGATTGCACTACAGAATGATTTGAATGGAGAGGCGTCGATGCCTCTCTGGGTGGTCCCAAACTAGCCGCCGTTGGTGTTTGGCTTAAGCTAGAGCGAGATGATGCTGTTCCGTCTTGACGGGGTGTACCCGTTACACGTGTGTTTGTCGTAGCTGTATGTAGCAAAGTATGGTGCCGATTTTGGCAATGTCTACATGTATGCGTCGATCTACAACTGGGTGATCGATGACCTGCTCGCAAGCAGTTAAAGCAAAGTGTTTTTGTCTGAGCAAATGTACGCCGAAGCTGTAGCGACATTGCTGCGTATTGTGGGCATTGGTATAATTCATGCGCGGACTGACATTTCAAACAGAGCGAAATGGTATTGTGGAAGCTTCGAAAATTAGTAGAGCTAGTTGATGGTCTGTTGGGGGTATGAGCTTGTGGTTTATAACTTTTTTCAGCTGAAAATCGAGGAGCTAAAATATCACATCTTCTTTCTAGGAAGCTTAAAAATTCACCAAGTGTTGGAAATTGCGTAGCAGTGGTATGCGTCGCCCAAGCGTGTTGCGTTTCAGAATCGAGTTTCAGATAAAGGATATAGATTAGCCAAATATCGCGTGTATCAGCTTCTGAGCCCAATGCTCGTAAGCCTCGTAATATTTCGTCCGCATTATCAACTAATTTTCGTAAACTAGCATAACACGGCGTACCACTGGATAGGTTGATAAATTTTTTAACTAGCGCGTTTGCGATATGACCTTTCTTATCGTATCGTTTGTTGAGCTTTTCCCACGCCTCGAGATAGTTAATGTCCGTAACCGAAACGTGAGTTAAGAGATTGGCTGGTTCGTTCACCAGGAAACCTTTTAAATAATAAAACTTCTGGCACGCTGTCAGACTATTATTGTTGTGTACTGTGCTTTCAAAAAGATCACGGAATGTGTTCCATTCCGTAAAGTCGCCAGAAAATGGTTTGATTTGAATCTTGGGTAATTGAGTTTCGGTACGTACATTTGTGGTTGTGTTCATATTATCGCCGGGCAGTGATGTATTTATTTGATTATTGCGAGTAATTTCTGCTGCTTTTGTATCAAGCAAATCCATTATTGAATAATAATTGTTTTCAAATTCCACGAGATCGGAATCGGAATACGTGCTCAGATCAGTGGATTTTTCTATAATTTCATTGTCTATTTGATGGTACTCTGACCATAACTCTTCCACTTTTCCGCATTTTGGATCTAATGTAGTTAATGGCGTATTTTCGGGAATATCCGTTGCAAATTTCATGAGGCGTGTCCTTCCACCCTTAACCCGGCCGCGTCGTACCGCAAGACTTTCCATGACGTATAGTATAAAATAAAAAATATAAATATGTTGGTGTACGAGTGGACTGTATTTTGTTTTATGGATAAAATTATCGCGAATATTTTATTAATTAATGATGATTTGTGGTGATACTTATGATTTTTTTAAAATTAATTTGTAGGCAAAATTTTAATTTAAAATTTATTTATTGTAAAGTATATAACAAAAAAATACTTTTTGTTTTTTATTATGATATAATAATTATATTGTTGTATTTAATTTAACAAATGTATTTCTATTTTTATTTTATTTCAGCGAAAAAACATTGTTTTTATTTCTGACCAGAAATATTGATTTTATATTAAATGTTAAATTAATTTTAATTTTATTTTTTACGAATATTATAATTTCGTTTTTTTTTTTTTTAAATATTTTGAAATATATTTCTAATCAGAAATAATAAATTATTTTTATTTTAATATTGTACACACAATTTCATTTGTATCGATTTTGTAATAATTGACGATACAATAATTTATTTTAATTTTACACAAATAATTATTGAAACAAAAATAATTTTATGTAATAATGTTAATATAACAATTTCTTTTAATTTTATTGAGATTATAAATTTTGTTTGTTATTCGCGCAAATCCAATTACAAAAAAAATGTGTAATAATTTTTGTTACACCCTGTAATTAATTTATTTTTATGGGAATATATTTTTACCGAACTATACAAATTTTTATAATCTCAATTTAATTTTATTTTGTATTTAATTTTTTTTATTGGTAATTATTAATAATATATATTTATTTTATAAATTATAATAATTCATCAAATTTAAATACCGTGCTCCCACGATGTGCCTCGGTTGATATTGTTGAAAATTGCTCGATGCAGCCCTGGCCTCTTTTTTTGTCTCTGCACAGCTATTAATTTTTATAGATGTGTGAGTGTCGCACGATATATATAATTATATATGTACTTTGTATATTTGATGATAAAAATGTATGATGAGAATATATATATATATATATGATGTTCTAAGATGAAATGTTATATATATATATATATATATATATATATATATATATATTGGATGTTCTAATATAAAAAATGTTAGATATATATATATTTTATTTTATATATATATATATGATGATCTATTATATGATTATTTTAATTATTTGATATGATTTATATACATATCTATATATATATATAATAGTTTTAATTATTTTATATTATATATATATTAATTTTTATTTCACTGTTTCACTACTGATCCGGTTCGAATTTAGGACCAAAATGTTTCGTACTGTACCTATTTTTTTTCCTGGTAATGCTTCAATGCGGAACTGAAAAATGTCGATTCCAAATATAAGAAAACACTCTTTTAACTTTAACTTATTAAATATATTTATTTATTTTATATTTAATTTAATTATTTATTTTAACTTTAAGTTATTTATATATATATTTATTTATTAATAATAGTTTTAATTATTTATTTTAATTGTCTTGACGACACCAAATATGTTTCTTTACCATTTAATTTATATATATATTTATGTTTAGATTTTTTAATTTATGTATTTGTTTTAGAACAAATTATTTTATTGAACGATTTTAATTTTTTTTGTATTTTTACAGATCTAATACTTTATATTTTTTATGATATATTTTATTTTAACGTTACGTTATTTTGTCTATTTATTGTTCACCATAAATTGCCATTAATTTTATTTTAAATGTTAATTGTATTTTCTTATTTTTTGTTTGTTTTTTAAATTAACTTGTTATCGGGTTTTAATTTTGTTTATTTTTTAATTTTCGATAAAAGCGCACCAAACATAACTATAATTAAGTTTTAATTTTCCGTATATTTTACTATGTCTTTTTGTTTTAACTAAATATTAAGTTTTAATTTTAACTGCCGCACAACAACTGACCGATTTGCTCTACTATCATTTAAGAAGTGATTAGATTTTAATTTGTAGGTAATAATACTAGACATGTACTACTTTTCAACGAGTATTAATTTCGAGAAGCGTGTCATACAGATTTTAATTACTCAATTCTGCATATTATCAATAATTAATTATTTAAATTATTATTTGGTGGTAGTGATTTCGCGCCAATTCCTAACAACGGATAAAAACTCCTACGCGGTACAAATATTTTTTACCACACACTCAGATGCAGTTGCTAATTACTCTCATTAAAACTAATTATTGATAACATGCAGAACCGAGTAAAATAATTAATGTTCGATAATTTTTGAGTTTTGTTGTTGCGACCAAATACCGAATTTGGGACAAAATGTTGTGCGGCAGAAAATTATTTAATAATTATGTTCATTTCTGAACAATTATTATTATTATTATTATCATTATCATTATCATTATCATTATCATTATCATTATCATTATCATTATCATTATCATTATCATTATCATTATCATTATCATTATCATTATCATTATCATTATCATTATCATTATCATTATCATTATCATTATCATTATCATTATCATTATCATTATCATTATCATTATCATTATCATTATCATTATCATTATCATTATCATTATCGTTATCATTATCATTATCATTATCATTATCATTATCATTATCATTATCATTATCATTATCATTATCATTATCATTATCATTATCATTATCATTATCATTATCATTATCATTATCATTATCATTATCATTATCATTATCATTATCATTATCATTATCATTATCATTATCATTATCATTATCATTATCATTATCATTATCATTATCATTATCATTATCATTATCATTATCATTATCATTATCATTATCATTATTATTATTATTATTATTATTATTATTATTATTATTATTATTATTATTATCATTATCATTATCATTATCATTATCATTATCATTATCATTATCATTATCATTATCATTATCATTATCATTATCATTATCATTATCATTATCATTATCATTATCATTATCATTATCATTATCATTATCATTATCATTATCATTATCATTATCATTATCATTATCATTATCATTATCATTATCATTATCATTATCATTATCATTATCATTATTATTATTATTATTATTATTATTATTATTATTATTATTATTATTATTATTATTATTATTATTATTATTATTATTATTATTATTATTATTATTATTATTATTATTATTATTATTATTATTATTATTATTATTATTATTATTATTATTATTATTATTATTATTATTATTATTATTATTATTATTATTATTATTATTATTATTATTATTATTATTATTATTATTATTATTATTATTATTATTATTATTATTATTATTATTATTATTATTATTATTATTATTATTATTGTGATGTTATCTTCTTTAACATCAAAAACTTCTTCTCAATTTAAATAAATAAGCAACACTTCAAATCTTTTTTCTTTACTTAACTTTATTTAATTAATATTAATTATATTTTTACTTTAATTATACATCTAACATTTATTTATTTAGTCATAAATATATTTATATATTTTATCATAAATATATAACCAAAAAAACCTTTTAACTCTAGCACGATTTATGATCAACTCAACTCTGTTTATCAACTTTTTAAAATTCAAGTCAACCCATGTTGGCAAAACGTAACCTTGATTTTTATTCTCACGAATAAATATCAAGGTCTCATTACCGTCGTTCAATTACCTGTGCATTAGACTTTGCTTAATTAGCAAAAGTGCTAATTAAGCAAGTCTGTTTCCGCTGCAGTTATAATTTTTTGATTTTATTAATTATTTATTATCAAATAATTAAGCGCGTGTTTGGGACAAACAATTAAACGACAGGGTGACTTGTATTTTATACAACACCTCCCAATCCCCAAAGAAAAAGACCAATTTGAAAAATTGGACTTTTTTTCTGGGTAATGGGGTATAGTTGATTCGTGTATTATTTTTTTATATAAATTGTATAAAAATTTTAATATAGAACATAAAGATATTTTCATTTTTAATTAAATTTAATCCTAAATTTTTTTTTTTTTTTTTTTTAATATAGTATAAAATTAATTTTTATTTTAAAAATATTTTTTTTTTTTTTTTTTTTTTTTTTTTTTTTTTTTTTTAATACAAATTATAAATTTAATAAATTGTCAAATTAACATTTTTTCTTTTTTTTTTTTTTACTTCATTCCTTTTTTGTTATATTTTTTTTTTGTAATTATAAATAAAATTATATATTTTTTTTTTACAGTGCACAAGAAAACTGATATAAATTTATTTAACTTTTTTTTTCGTTCTCTTTTTATTTATTTTATTTTATATCATTTTTTTTTTTTTTTTTTTTTTTTTAAAAAAACTTTCTATTTGAATATTTGTTATATTTATTAAAATAAAATTATAACATTAATAATAAAAAACAAGTACGGAAAAAAACTTAATAGGTTTTTATTATTTTTTTTTTTTTTTTTTATTTTTTTTTTTTTTTTTTTTTTTTTTATATATTTAGTTAATATTTTGTTAATTAATTTACAATTATTCTATATTTCAAAATTTTACATTTATTTATTGTTTTTTTTTTTTTTTTTTTAATTTTTCATTTAATTTGAAACCCTTTTTTTTTTTTGTATGTGGCGAAGGTGTATGAGTGAATGTTGTATTTCTTATTGTATTGTATTTACTGTGTTTATTGTATTAATGTTATGTACGGAAGGATAGAGTATGAGGGGAAGTGTAAGTGTCGCGTGTATTAAAATCTAGTCCATTTTTATTATCTACAGGTATTGTTTCTTTGTCCAGAATAATTTTGGAATTTAGCTGTTTTTTATCCAAACGTTTTATTGGAGGAATCGTTGGCGGTGGTTTAGTCGGTCGTGGTGTACTATTTGTTGTATATGTAAATAAGTCTTGTGGTTCCCTCTCGCCCATCTCTATTTTTCGTCCCCTTTTATGGGTTTCCCTCATCTTCTCCTTTTGGATTTCCCTCCTTGCCTGAGGTTTTTCACTTTTATTTCCTTTACAATATCTAAATATTTTGTACAATACGTATATTATTATTAGTCCTACTGATATTCCGGTCACAATGGAGTTGATAAATATGTTGTTGTGTAACCTATCTATTTGTTGTTGTCGTCGTTTTTCTGTCTTAATCTCGTCCTGTATGTTAGTGATCGCTCTACTACGTCGGTCGAATTCTCGTCTGAGTTCGTCGGGTCCCAGGGGATGCACCCTTTTCGAATTATTCCTTTCTATTTTCCAGTCAGCTAAAATATCCGTAAAGTTATGTTTCATTACCGGTAATTTCCCGAATACGTATCCCACACTTTTCTCTATCGTCTTTTCCTTTTCGTCAAAATATGGCATCTCTAGATATCCTAAAATGAAGGAACATTTTCTGGTCAGTCTAATGATACCCAAACCCTGTATAGTCTGTTTGTACGTATGGGGCTTACAAAAGCTGGTGACCTCTTGACTATGACTGAACATATATAGCCATGAATTCCGGGACTGTAACGGAATCACGTGATTCTGTACTTCTTCTATTACATGATGTTGGCAATTGTCTTTAGTGCTTGAATGAAAGTGGTCAGTGAAACGGCTCATTACGCAATTTTCTAATCCTGGCACTAATAATTTGGGGTGAAGTTGTTTGCATACGCGAACAATTTCATTTTTTGCGTTATTAATATTCCGACATGTTGCAGCAAATTCAGCTATAGTAAAATGTACGAAGTGGTGTGCTGAGTTATTAGCGACAAAGTCCCACTCTGGTTTTATTACTGTCAATTGATTGTCACCTACCGGTTGGGGCAATGGATATATCCTGTATAATTCGAACTCCTCCCTCTGTAATGCATTTATTGACACTCTAATGCCTATTTCGTTTTTCCAAAAACCCAAGTCGATTGTGGCTATTTGATTTAGCACTTCCGATGAATATAAATAGGTGTGGCCTTCTCCTCCCGTTAGATTTTTTGTGATATTTACTAGAAGTTCGGAATCAATTACGAGGGGGTGTATTCGGTGTTGTTGTAAGGAACTGATTATTTCATCCTGTTCCAGGATGTATCCATAAATTCTTTCGAGTTCTGCCAGTACGTATATTATTAACCGGTGTAATTCTAACTCAGCCCAAATTTCAGCTAAATCTCTATGTATTCCTTCCAAATCTTTTCTTACCCTTTGCTCTAGCGTTTCAATTTTATTATCCATTTCTGCAGCTCGAGCCGTTAAATTTCCCGTTACGTCCCTCATAAATTCAAAATTTGAGGCCACCACGGCTGTTTGTTTGTCGAGTAGTTCTATTGTCTTTTCCCCGTTGTATTTTAATTTCTCTAGGCCGTCATAAATCTTCTCCGCGTCTTCGTTGTCCATTGACCCGAACAACATTTTTCCAACTGTTCCTACTATATTGATTGCCCCCCTTTTGCGTCTGCCAAAATAGTGGTTCACCCCTTGCGTCAGTCTTGTCAACTTGTCCTTCCATAAGTTAATTTCTGTCTTAAATGTGATACAAGTTTGTGTTTTAGTGTAATTAATTAGCTGAAGACACGTAGTGTCTACCCTTGTAATTATTAATTCTAAAAACTCCTGTAGTTGTTCATTCGTCGTCAGTTGCATTTTGGTATAAATATGTAGAGTATCCTGGTATTCAATAATTGGACCTATTCTTTCAAACAATAAGTCGGTGTTTTTTAGTTCTTCTATTGCTATTGGACTTCCCCCAACCATTACCATTATGTATAAATGTAACCATAGTATTAGATATTGCATACCTATAAATTAAAAATATAAAAAAATCATTGTATAAATGAATTCAAATAGAATTTTTTTTTTACTAAAGATTCCCTTAACTAAATCTATTTACTAAAATTTTCAGTTGTATTATATTATTAGAATTAAATGTATAATTTGTGTTTTGTATTTAAAAATCTATAAAAAAAATTCGGTTGATCTGGTAAATGCTATTATTTTATATTATTTCATTTAACTGTTTTGTTTTTATTTTAGTATATAAATTTTTTGAATCATTGTATAAATTCTTTTATCTATGTTTGATTGGTCCATTTCTTTATCCTGTTATTATGGACCCTTCGCAATTTGTTACCTATCTTGATAACAGTATTAAGTTTATTGGGTATACTTACTACCTCATATGGGCCTAACCAACTCATACTCAGCTTATGGACTTTATTTGGGTTCATTAACAAAACTTTATCTCCCTGTTGATAATTTTCTGACTTTGCATTTTGGTCGTAGTAAATTTTGGCTTTTTTCTTACTGTTGATCAAATTTTGACGAACTAGTTGATGGGTTGTTTGCATCTTGAATTTCATGATTGCACATAGGTCGTCGTAATTATACACCGGATCAGGCTGACGGCTTAGTATGCTGGGTATTGGGTCACAAAATCCATATAACGCGTAGAGTGGTGAAAATTTGGTTCCCTCGTGGGGGGTGTGATTATGACAAAAAACTGCCTCAGCTAACCACTCATCCCAACTTTGTACGTTCTTACTTACCATCATACGCAAATACTCCACGAGTGGTCCGTGCCTTCGTTCTAATGACCCATTCGATTGCGGATGGTAAGCAGTGGTCTGAACTTTTGATATTTTTAACAATTTACATAGTCTTTTGAACAGTTCACTAGTAAAGTTGGTGCCCTGATCGGTTATCAATTTTTTTGGTAGGACTGAATATTTTAATATGATACTTCTATAGAATGATTCTGCCACTGTCCCTGCTTCCATATTGGGTATTGCTACGCAATCCAAAACTTTCGTAAGGTCGTCCTGAAAAGTTAAAATGTATTTATTCCCGCTGGAAGTTATCGGAAAAGGTCCAACTATGTCCAAATATACCTTGTCGAATGGTTTCATAGCCGTATCCGTTATAGCCATTGACATTTTGGTTACTTTTCCCCTTTTAGCCTTTTGACAGCTTGGACATTTTTTATGTATTTACGTATTGAAGTTAGCATATTCTTCCAGACATAGAATCTACGTAGTCTTTTATAAGTTTTGATCACTCCTATGTGTCCTCCTAAAGGATTATCATGATATTCTTTCAGATTATCATGATATTCTTTTTTCTGCACGTTGCTCTGAGGGTTTGTATAATGAAGAATCACTATCGGAATCGCTTTGATCATCTGGAGACACGTTTTCTTCGCTGGTTTCTTTGTTGTTCAATCTCCCTTGCGCTCTGGTAATAACATTAAGTTTTACTATTGATTGCTGTAATTTGTTCTCTGATGTATGACCCTGTAGTACTTCTTCAGCTTCATAGGGTATTCTACTTAGTGCGTCGGCATTTGAATTGCGTTTCCCTGGTTTATACTGTATTATATAAGAATATTCAGAAAGACGCATTTTCCACCTATTAAGACGTCCTTCAGGGTTTCGTTTGTTATATTCGCTTATTAGCGGTTTGTGGTCCGTATATACCACAAACTCTCTGCCAAACAAATAACACCTGAAATTCTTGATGGCCCAATATATAGCCAGCATCTCCTTTTCGATGGTGCTATAGTTTCGTTCTGCCTTATTTAACACCCTACTGGCGTATGCAATCGGACAATCTTTTCCTATTTCCCCTTGAGACAGCACTGCCCCTAGGGCGGTATTACAGGCGTCTGTCGTCAACACGAATGGACTTTGAAAATCAGGATATTTTAGCAGAGGCGGTTTTATTAATAATTCTCGAATCTGTTCGAAAGCTTTCTGACATTCTGAATTCCAATAGAACTTCTTATTTTTTGTGGCCATTTTGTATAGCGGTTCACCAACCTTCGCCAGATTAGGCATGCTAGACCTGTAATAATTTACCAATCCTAGAAATGATTGCAATTGTTTTGTGCTTTTTGGAATTGGAAATTCCTTTACACAACGAGTCTTTTCTGGATCCGGTAATACTCCATTCTCAGTGCATTTATGTCCCAAGTAAATGATTTCTCTTCTCAGAAATTTACATTTCTCCGGTTGTAACTTGAGATTGTTTTCCCTAAGGCGTTCTAAAACCAATCGAAGTTTGTTATTATGATCGTCTAAATTTCGGCCATATATCACAATATCATCCAGATATACAAAGCACTTGAGTCCTTGTAAACCGGATAATACATAGTTCATCAAACGCTGAAAAGTTGCAGGAGCTCCTGTTAAACCGAATGGCATTCTCTTGAATTCATAATGTCCATAGGTTGTACTAAATGCTGTTTTTTCTCGATCTGTTTTGTCTACTTTAACCTGATGGTAACCACTAGCAAGATCTAGAGTTGAAAAATATCTCGAATTTCCCAATTGTTCAAGGATTTCTTCTATTCTTGGTAGTGGGAATGAATCCTTGACTGTGACAGCATTTAGTTTCCTATAATCAATTACGACACGAAACCGTTTCTTTCCATCCGGACCTGGTTTTTTGGGAACCACCAAAAGAGGAGCATTCCATGCACTTTGACTCGGTTGAATAATGTCGTTTTTCAGCATTTGGTCAACTTGTTCATGTATTTCTTTACGATGGCTTTCCGGTAGACGATAATTTCGTTGAGCTATTGCGGGAGTACCTGTTTTTGTATGTATTTTATGTCTAATTGATGTGGTGCATGATAAAATATCACCGGGTAAGTGAAAAATATCATTAAAATCCCGACAAATTTGTTCAATGGACTTCTTTTCCTCTTCATTCCAATTTTCATCCATTTCTAAATTTTCTCTTATTAATCTTAATCTTCCCTCTACCTCTTCCGGATAGCTTTCATCATTATTATCTTCTACAAATAACCGATGTACATCAGCCCAAATTTCTTCGTAATTACCTACGTTATTAGTTTTCTTAATTTTATTCTTTTTTACTTCTTTGTCTATTGATCGAGTTTCTTCTGATTCTATTAATTTAAATACTTCATATTTCTCTATTGGAACTAACTCGAGCTCTGGCTCTCTTATAACTACCTCTTCTGTATTAACATTTACTATGCTCACATTTACCTTACCATTATGTGCGTTTACTAAACAATTTCCTAAAAATATACCAGGACCTAATTCCTGCCCTATACAAACAAATTCGCCTATTTCCTTCGTACCTACACTAATAAATTGTTCCATTCTCCCTTTGAGCTTATGGGTATCCTCTTTTGTCATCGTATCTAAATTCTTTTCTATGCTTAAATTTGAATTCTCAATTTCATTCTTATTAACTTCCTTATTTTCATTAAATTCTGTTATACAATTTTTTCCGCTAATCTCTTCCTTATCGCATGTTTTGTTTATCGCCTCTATTAGGTTTTCGCTATTAGTACTATTTCCTGAATTAATTCCAATAATACAGTTCGAATACTGATTTTGGTTTTCTGCTTTAAAGTTTAAAGCACCCCTACAAGTATTACCTGCTTCAGAAATTAGTTTAGACGTTGTACTAGCTTCTATCCTAGTCTTAATGGGAATACAAAATTGCTGCTTATTTTCTTTTGTGCGTGGGAAATGAAGAGTTTTATGAGGCCCGTTTATATTGCAGTTTTTTGCTAAAAAATCGTTACCTAGTATGCCGTCCATAGGTAGTGTGCAACTTTGGTCCACAATTTGAAAATCACATTCCAACTTACTTGGAGTCAGAAATTGGCCTTTACAATTACCCAGGGTGGTACTTTGGTCATGTAAAGTCTTTAGAGTTAGTTTTTGTTCAGGATAAATTTTTGCTGCTTCAGCAACGCTATCTTTATTTAATAAGCTCACCTGAGCACCTGTATCCACCAATAAGGTCACCTCCTTGTTCTTGCTTATATCGAGAGGTAACGTTACTAATGACTCCGGTCCGATATTTTGGGAGATCGGCCCACCCCTGGATGTTTGATTTAGGAACGGTATGAGGGGCATTGACCCATTCCTTCCTCGTTTCCCGATTCCAATATTTGTTTCGATTGATATCGTTGGCGAGATGGGCAATTTACTTCCAAATGTCCCTGCCGTTCACACCACTCACATATGTCACTCGTAGCGTCTACAATTACATTTGCCCTTGCAGATGGTATCCTTCGAAGGTTGCAAGTTGCCGCATAATGACCTTCATTGCCACAGAGATTGCATTTTCCGGGCAATTTGTTTCCACCTACATTATCTCTGCATTCCCTACTAATATGCCCAGGCTTTCCACATCTATAGCAAGTAATGGCTCCATTAATTATTCTTGGTCGACTAGGAGGCGGATTTCGGTTGTTATTACTATTAAACATATTAGGAACGGAAGGTCGAGGGGAAATAGTAGCATTATTATTAGGATAAGGAACTCGGGGAATGTTAGTATTGTTATTATTTCTTCGGGGATTGTTAGTATTATTATTATGGTAATAGTTCCTAGGTTGGTTAGTTGTATTATTAGGATAGGAATTGGTCAGTATAGGATTTTGGCTAGGTGAGAAAGTATTTGGGAAAGGAGGGTTCGTAAAATTATTCCTACTTTGCTCATTTTTTATTTGCAATTGCTGAAAATTTGTTAAAAAATTACTAAACATTTGCTCCAAATTATTAAGGCTCACATTGTTATTATTTTCAACTCCTAGACTTTCTGCCCTAGTTGGCGAAAGCAAGTCCAGTTGATCAGCAAAATTTCTAGCTGTTTGCAGCAATTCATCCAACCCTCTAAAACTTTTACCTAAAACATGCTGTTTTATGGACTCTGACCTGAGCCCTCTAATAAATACCCTACGAGCGGTTTCTTCCGCATCCTGGAGCATCGATCCTGGCTCTACAACATATTTTTTCTGAATTCCTACTTTCAGACATGAATATTTACGAAGAATTCTATCCCCAAATGTATTGACTGATTCATCAATCGTCTGAAAACATGACTCTAATTCGGATTTTAGTTGTGCTACGCTCTTACGTGGAATAAAATTTATTTCTAAGATTTCCTGAAATTGATCAAACGTACTTATTGATCTATCCTGGAATAGGTCAGCCGACCTTCCGCGCAGCTTACCCCGAACAAGCTGTCGCAAAACTGAAGGCCTATCAGCTTCGTCCGTTTTGTAGTACGCCTCGTGTGCTAGATCTATGAAACTTTGCAGTTCTAGAACTGCCCTATCTCCTTCACCCGTATAATAGGGAACCCCCGCTAAATAAAGTATGTAAGATGCGCTTAGAGGCATCGTTGTATTCGCATAAGTGTTAAATAATGTCCTAGCCTGTATTCCTGCGTCAAGTCTGTTTCCTAAATTAATTGGTGTAGTGGGTATATTGTTTTGTATGTGTGATGACGTTGAAGGTTGTGGTTGGAATAGTGGTTGGTTAATAACAACAGGTGGATTATTTGTATTATTACTTTCTGTATTGTTTGTTTGTGACATGTTTATTAAGTTTTCTCTGAAATTACTTATCTTTCTAAACTTATTCCTAGTATTATAATTATGAATATAGTTTTTATTTTTATTTATTTTTTTAATTTTATTTAATTTTTTAATTTTATTTAATTTTACAAAATTTTTATTAAAACTAGACTCACTTATTTCTTTATTTTTCTTGCTTACTGCTGATGTGCTTGAATTCTCGATGTTTCTGTTTTCTTCAACGAAAGTCACCGTTTTTCGCCTTGCTCCACTCGTACCAGCTACCGGTTTTATGGTCTGTGGTGTTGATGAAATCGGATTTGAAATTTCGATTATTCTGCTGTTTTCAGATGAAGAATTAGTGCTAATGCTTGGATCAGAACGATCAAATGAAAATGAGTCAATAATTCTACTGAATTTTAATACATTTTTCCAAGCATTAACTTTTTCTGGTATTTTATTTTCGTCCATTTATTTTATTATTTTTATTATTATTTATTTATTATATTTCTTCTTATTAAATTTATTTATTTTCTCTTTCTGTATTTATTATTTATTAAAAAAAATTATTTATTTTGTTAATATAATATTATTAAATTTTTATTATTTAAGGAAATTAGGTAAATGTTATATATTTTTAATAAAAAATATTTATACACTCAAAATTACTAGAGAAAAACATTTAAATCCAAGTAATTTATTTTTTATCACTTTTTTATATTAAATAAAATATTTCCAAAAAATTAAAAACAAAACTAAATGATTTGAATTAATTAAAACTTTTAAATATATTTTTTTTTATTTAACTTTTTGATTTTATTTAGTAGATATTTTTTTAAAAAAAATTTTAAAACTTTATTTAGTAGATACTTTTTAACAAAAAATTTTAGATTCTACACTAAAGTATCTTATTTTTATAACACTTAATGTTATATATTTTTATAACATTATAATTTTACTATAATTTTTTTTTTTTGTTAGATAGCAATATTCTAAATTAATTTAAATTTATATATTTTATTTTACTTTTACTTTTTCAATATCTTTAATATTTATTTAAAAAAAATTCATCCCGTCTTTTATTTTATCGGCACAAAACATACATGCATACTTTTCTCACTACCCTCGTCTTTTATTTTAACGACCCAAAACATACATATATATTTATCTCACTACCCTCGTCTTTTATTTTATCGACACAAAACATACATACATATTTTATATTTTTCACACTACCCTCGTATTTTATTTTATTGACACAAAATACGTAAATTTTTTTTGTATATGCAGTTTCTTTTTGAATTTATTTGATAATTTTTATTAGTTTTTGCACTTCTATGTAATTAATTTTAAAACAAAATTTTATTATATGTATTATTATTATTATTATTGTTATTATTATATTATTATTATTATTATTATTATTATTATTATTATTATTATTGTTATTATTATATTATTATTATTATTATTAATATTATTATTATTACTTTAATTAGAACATTTGTTAGAACACAATAATTAGAACATTTGTTTATTTTAACTGATTTAAAAAAATAATTTATTTATAAGTTTATTTATAATTTGTTTATTAATTTATAAGTAATACAAAAAATAAAAAAAATGTCACCAAATACAAAAAGCACTTTCTTATTTTGTTTTCCCGACGGTAAAACAAAGTTTTCTCTTTTAATTTTATGTAAATGTCTATTTTAATTATTTACCGAATAAATTCCCTTATTATTTTTTTCAATAATAGTTCAAATTTGATTAAAAAAATTTAATATTCGTACCGAAAAACGTAATTTTCGGTTTACCGGCTGCGCCACCACAGTTCCTGAAATAATATTTTTATTAATACGATCGATGGTGCTAAGAATCCTAATGGGTCGAATACCCGAGCAGCCTCCGACAACATACTGCGCTTAGTAAACGGAGTCGCTTCCGGCAATACTATTTTGTAAGATACTGAATCATCGGCCGGGCACCAACGCAACCCTAATATCGTAATTGATGATGATTCCTGAAGCGATAATGGTGACAATTCACGCATATCTTCAGGAATTGAGAGAAGTAACGGTAAACAATTGGTACTGCATTTACGCAGAGGAAACCCGGCTGAGGATAATACCATCATGAGTTGATTTCGTAATTTTGTGATATCTTCTATGGTATCTGAACCAGATAGCACGTCGTCAACATAAAAATCTTTTGAGATAATGTTCGCGATCTCAGGGTGCGCAATTTCATTATCTGTTGCCAGCTGCATTAACGTGCGTACCGACAAGAATGGCGCTGGCGACGTACCATATGTTACCGTGTTAAGGCGATAATGTGTGAATGGTTTGGATAAGTCATCCCTCCACACAATCCTTTGAAAATCTCTATGAACTCCGGCTACCCAGATTTGACGAAACATTTGTTTAATGTCGGCCGAAAAGCAATATTTATGCCTCCGAAATCTGGTGCAGACACCGAACAAATCACGCTGAATGGGAGGACCAATTGAGAGAGTTTCATTGAGAGATATTTCGTTAGACGATTTAGCCGAGCCGTCAAATACAACCCGTAGTTTTGTGGTACTACTATCTTCCTTAAACACAGCATGATGAGGAAGATAGTAGCACTCACTCTGATTGAGATATATTTCCGTTTGTGGAATCGGCGACATATGGCCTAGCGCAAGATATTCAGCCATAAATTCTGAATATCTATCTTTAAGAATAGAGTTTTTGGCAAATTTGCGCTCCATTGATTTTTGTCGTGATATAGCAGCCGATAGCGAGTTTCCGAATTTCCATTCGCCAATTTTAAATGGTAATTCGACAACGTATTTTCCATCTGCTGACCGAGAGTGAGACGAGTCGAAGTGCGATTCGACGCGTTGTTCTTCTGCAGATAAATGAGAATGTGCACTGACTTCTTCTAATTCCCAAAACCGTTTGAGATCGAAGTCATTATTAAGTATCGTATGAAACGTTGTGATGCTTGAAGAACAATTGTCTTGAGTAATTGTCTGTGCAGTGGTTTCACCAGCAATTACCCAACCAAACATTGTGAGTATGGCACTGGGAGAGCCCGGTGGCCCCTTTAGAATTTGATTTTCAAAAACGGAGAAAGTTTTATCAGCACCGATGAGTACATCAATCGGGCCTGGTTGATCGTAATCCGTATCAGCTAATTTGACCATGCTATGGGATGGACTTTGATTATTAATTCCGCTGAAGTTTGGCAATAAACTAGTTAGATGTGACATGATATAAGCTGTCACGTTTATGGATTTCGCACTAAGTCGCGACTGTAGTGTGAGTGAAACTGTACCACGCGTGGTACCAGCTCATGTGGATGATAGTCCGGATACGGGAAGTTTGGCATGTGATCGACTAAGACCTAACCTTTGGACGCAAGCTTCCGTTATAAATGAACATTGCGAACCAGAGTCGAGTAAAATACGAATTGTGTGATTTGTTCCAAATCTATCACGCGTGTTTACCAGTGCCGTAGGTAAATATGTTTTGATTTGATTTGTTTTGTGTTCTTGAACGGAATGAGCATTAACAAGTGCTTGCGATGATTGCACTACAGAATGATTTGAATGGAGAGGCGTCGATGCCTCTCTGGGTGGTCCCAAACTAGCCGCCGTTGGTGTTTGGCTTAAGCTAGAGCGAGATGATGCTGTTCCGTCTTGACGGGGTGTACCCGTTACACGTGTGTTTGTCGTAGCTGTATGTAGCAAAGTATGGTGCCGATTTTGGCAATGTCTACATGTATGCGTCGATCTACAACTGGGTGATCGATGACCTGCTCGCAAGCAGTTAAAGCAAAGTGTTTTTGTCTGAGCAAATGTACGCCGAAGCTGTAGCGACATTGCTGCGTATTGTGGGCATTGGTATAATTCATGCGCGGACTGACATTTCAAACAGAGCGAAATGGTATTGTGGAAGCTTCGAAAATTAGTAGAGCTAGTTGATGGTCTGTTGGGGGTATGAGCTTGTGGTTTATAACTTTTTTCAGCTGAAAATCGAGGAGCTAAAATATCACATCTTCTTTCTAGGAAGCTTAAAAATTCACCAAGTGTTGGAAATTGCGTAGCAGTGGTATGCGTCGCCCAAGCGTGTTGCGTTTCAGAATCGAGTTTCAGATAAAGGATATAGATTAGCCAAATATCGCGTGTATCAGCTTCTGAGCCCAATGCTCGTAAGCCTCGTAATATTTCGTCCGCATTATCAACTAATTTTCGTAAACTAGCATAACACGGCGTACCACTGGATAGGTTGATAAATTTTTTAACTAGCGCGTTTGCGATATGACCTTTCTTATCGTATCGTTTGTTGAGCTTTTCCCACGCCTCGAGATAGTTAATGTCCGTAACCGAAACGTGAGTTAAGAGATTGGCTGGTTCGTTCACCAGGAAACCTTTTAAATAATAAAACTTCTGGCACGCTGTCAGACTATTATTGTTGTGTACTGTGCTTTCAAAAAGATCACGGAATGTGTTCCATTCCGTAAAGTCGCCAGAAAATGGTTTGATTTGAATCTTGGGTAATTGAGTTTCGGTACGTACATTTGTGGTTGTGTTCATATTATCGCCGGGCAGTGATGTATTTATTTGATTATTGCGAGTAATTTCTGCTGCTTTTGTATCAAGCAAATCCATTATTGAATAATAATTGTTTTCAAATTCCACGAGATCGGAATCGGAATACGTGCTCAGATCAGTGGATTTTTCTATAATTTCATTGTCTATTTGATGGTACTCTGACCATAACTCTTCCACTTTTCCGCATTTTGGATCTAATGTAGTTAATGGCGTATTTTCGGGAATATCCGTTGCAAATTTCATGAGGCGTGTCCTTCCACCCTTAACCCGGCCGCGTCGTACCGCAAGACTTTCCATGACGTATAGTATAAAATAAAAAATATAAATATGTTGGTGTACGAGTGGACTGTATTTTGTTTTATGGATAAAATTATCGCGAATATTTTATTAATTAATGATGATTTGTGGTGATACTTATGATTTTTTTAAAATTAATTTGTAGGCAAAATTTTAATTTAAAATTTATTTATTGTAAAGTATATAACAAAAAAATACTTTTTGTTTTTTATTATGATATAATAATTATATTGTTGTATTTAATTTAACAAATGTATTTCTATTTTTATTTTATTTCAGCGAAAAAACATTGTTTTTATTTCTGACCAGAAATATTGATTTTATATTAAATGTTAAATTAATTTTAATTTTATTTTTTACGAATATTATAATTTCGTTTTTTTTTTTTTTAAATATTTTGAAATATATTTCTAATCAGAAATAATAAATTATTTTTATTTTAATATTGTACACACAATTTCATTTGTATCGATTTTGTAATAATTGACGATACAATAATTTATTTTAATTTTACACAAATAATTATTGAAACAAAAATAATTTTATGTAATAATGTTAATATAACAATTTCTTTTAATTTTATTGAGATTATAAATTTTGTTTGTTATTCGCGCAAATCCAATTACAAAAAAAATGTGTAATAATTTTTGTTACACCCTGTAATTAATTTATTTTTATGGGAATATATTTTTACCGAACTATACAAATTTTTATAATCTCAATTTAATTTTATTTTGTATTTAATTTTTTTTATTGGTAATTATTAATAATATATATTTATTTTATAAATTATAATAATTCATCAAATTTAAATACCGTGCTCCCACGATGTGCCTCGGTTGATATTGTTGAAAATTGCTCGATGCAGCCCTGGCCTCTTTTTTTGTCTCTGCACAGCTATTAATTTTTATAGATGTGTGAGTGTCGCACGATATATATAATTATATATGTACTTTGTATATTTGATGATAAAAATGTATGATGAGAATATATATATATATATATGATGTTCTAAGATGAAATGTTATATATATATATATATATATATATATATATATATATATATATTGGATGTTCTAATATAAAAAATGTTAGATATATATATATTTTATTTTATATATATATATATGATGATCTATTATATGATTATTTTAATTATTTGATATGATTTATATACATATCTATATATATATATAATAGTTTTAATTATTTTATATTATATATATATTAATTTTTATTTCACTGTTTCACTACTGATCCGGTTCGAATTTAGGACCAAAATGTTTCGTACTGTACCTATTTTTTTTCCTGGTAATGCTTCAATGCGGAACTGAAAAATGTCGATTCCAAATATAAGAAAACACTCTTTTAACTTTAACTTATTAAATATATTTATTTATTTTATATTTAATTTAATTATTTATTTTAACTTTAAGTTATTTATATATATATTTATTTATTAATAATAGTTTTAATTATTTATTTTAATTGTCTTGACGACACCAAATATGTTTCTTTACCATTTAATTTATATATATATTTATGTTTAGATTTTTTAATTTATGTATTTGTTTTAGAACAAATTATTTTATTGAACGATTTTAATTTTTTTTGTATTTTTACAGATCTAATACTTTATATTTTTTATGATATATTTTATTTTAACGTTACGTTATTTTGTCTATTTATTGTTCACCATAAATTGCCATTAATTTTATTTTAAATGTTAATTGTATTTTCTTATTTTTTGTTTGTTTTTTAAATTAACTTGTTATCGGGTTTTAATTTTGTTTATTTTTTAATTTTCGATAAAAGCGCACCAAACATAACTATAATTAAGTTTTAATTTTCCGTATATTTTACTATGTCTTTTTGTTTTAACTAAATATTAAGTTTTAATTTTAACTGCCGCACAACAACTGACCGATTTGCTCTACTATCATTTAAGAAGTGATTAGATTTTAATTTGTAGGTAATAATACTAGACATGTACTACTTTTCAACGAGTATTAATTTCGAGAAGCGTGTCATACAGATTTTAATTACTCAATTCTGCATATTATCAATAATTAATTATTTAAATTATTATTTGGTGGTAGTGATTTCGCGCCAATTCCTAACAACGGATAAAAACTCCTACGCGGTACAAATATTTTTTACCACACACTCAGATGCAGTTGCTAATTACTCTCATTAAAACTAATTATTGATAACATGCAGAACCGAGTAAAATAATTAATGTTCGATAATTTTTGAGTTTTGTTGTTGCGACCAAATACCGAATTTGGGACAAAATGTTGTGCGGCAGAAAATTATTTAATAATTATGTTCATTTCTGAACAATTATTATTATTATTATTATCATTATCATTATCATTATCATTATCATTATCATTATCATTATCATTATCATTATCATTATCATTATCATTATCATTATCATTATCATTATCATTATCATTATCATTATCATTATCATTATCATTATCATTATCATTATCATTATCATTATCATTATCGTTATCATTATCATTATCATTATCATTATCATTATCATTATCATTATCATTATCATTATCATTATCATTATCATTATCATTATCATTATCATTATCATTATCATTATCATTATCATTATCATTATCATTATCATTATCATTATCATTATCATTATCATTATCATTATCATTATCATTATCATTATCATTATCATTATCATTATCATTATCATTATCATTATCATTATCATTATCATTATCATTATCATTATCATTATCATTATCATTATCATTATCATTATCATTATCATTATCATTATCATTATTATTATTATTATTATTATTATTATTATTATTATTATTATTATTATTATCATTATCATTATCATTATCATTATCATTATCATTATCATTATCATTATCATTATCATTATCATTATCATTATCATTATCATTATCATTATCATTATCATTATCATTATCATTATCATTATCATTATCATTATCATTATCATTATCATTATCATTATCATTATCATTATCATTATCATTATCATTATCATTATCATTATCATTATTATTATTATTATTATTATTATTATTATTATTATTATTATTATTATTATTATTATTATTATTATTATTATTATTATTATTATTATTATTATTATTATTATTATTATTATTATTATTATTATTATTATTATTATTATTATTATTATTATTATTATTATTATTATTATTATTATTATTATTATTATTATTATTATTATTATTATTATTATTATTATTATTATTATTATTATTATTATTATTATTATTATTATTATTATTATTATTATTATTATTATTATTATTATTATTATTATTATTATTATTATTATTATTATTATTATTATTATTATTATTATTATTATTATTATTGTGATGTTATCTTCTTTAACATCAAAAACTTCTTCTCAATTTAAATAAATAAGCAACACTTCAAATCTTTTTTCTTTACTTAACTTTATTTAATTAATATTAATTATATTTTTACTTTAATTATACATCTAACATTTATTTATTTAGTCATAAATATATTTATATATTTTATCATAAATATATAACCAAAAAAACCTTTTAACTCTAGCACGATTTATGATCAACTCAACTCTGTTTATCAACTTTTTAAAATTCAAGTCAACCCATGTTGGCAAAACGTAACCTTGATTTTTATTCTCACGAATAAATATCAAGGTCTCATTACCGTCGTTCAATTACCTGTGCATTAGACTTTGCTTAATTAGCAAAAGTGCTAATTAAGCAAGTCTGTTTCCGCTGCAGTTATAATTTTTTGATTTTATTAATTATTTATTATCAAATAATTAAGCGCGTGTTTGGGACAAACAATTAAACGACAGGGTGACTTGTATTTTATACAACACCTCCCAATCCCCAAAGAAAAAGACCAATTTGAAAAATTGGACTTTTTTTCTGGGTAATGGGGTATAGTTGATTCGTGTATTATTTTTTTATATAAATTGTATAAAAATTTTAATATAGAACATAAAGATATTTTCATTTTTAATTAAATTTAATCCTAAATTTTTTTTTTTTTTTTTTTAATATAGTATAAAATTAATTTTTATTTTAAAAATATTTTTTTTTTTTTTTTTTTTTTTTTTTTTTTTTTTTTTTTTTAATACAAATTATAAATTTAATAAATTGTCAAATTAACATTTTTTCTTTTTTTTTTTTTTACTTCATTCCTTTTTTGTTATATTTTTTTTTTGTAATTATAAATAAAATTATATATTTTTTTTTACAGTGCACAAGAAAACTGATATAAATTTATTTAACTTTTTTTTTCGTTCTCTTTTTATTTATTTTATTTTATATCATTTTTTTTTTTTTTTTTTTTTTTTTTTAAAAACTTTCTATTTGAATATTTGTTATATTTATTAAAATAAAATTATAACATTAATAATAAAAAACAAGTACGGAAAAAAACTTAATAGGTTTTTATTATTTTTTTTTTTTTTTTTTTTTTTTTTTTTTTTTATATATTTAGTTAATATTTTGTTAATTAATTTACAATTATTCTATATTTCAAAATTTTACATTTATTTATTGTTTTTTTTTTTTTTTTTTTAATTTTTCATTTAATTTGAAACCCTTTTTTTTTTTTGTATGTGGCGAAGGTGTATGAGTGAATGTTGTATTTCTTATTGTATTGTATTTACTGTGTTTATTGTATTAATGTTATGTACGGAAGGATAGAGTATGAGGGGAAGTGTAAGTGTCGCGTGTATTAAAATCTAGTCCATTTTTATTATCTACAGGTATTGTTTCTTTGTCCAGAATAATTTTGGAATTTAGCTGTTTTTTATCCAAACGTTTTATTGGAGGAATCGTTGGCGGTGGTTTAGTCGGTCGTGGTGTACTATTTGTTGTATATGTAAATAAGTCTTGTGGTTCCCTCTCGCCCATCTCTATTTTTCGTCCCCTTTTATGGGTTTCCCTCATCTTCTCCTTTTGGATTTCCCTCCTTGCCTGAGGTTTTTCACTTTTATTTCCTTTACAATATCTAAATATTTTGTACAATACGTATATTATTATTAGTCCTACTGATATTCCGGTCACAATGGAGTTGATAAATATGTTGTTGTGTAACCTATCTATTTGTTGTTGTCGTCGTTTTTCTGTCTTAATCTCGTCCTGTATGTTAGTGATCGCTCTACTACGTCGGTCGAATTCTCGTCTGAGTTCGTCGGGTCCCAGGGGATGCACCCTTTTCGAATTATTCCTTTCTATTTTCCAGTCAGCTAAAATATCCGTAAAGTTATGTTTCATTACCGGTAATTTCCCGAATACGTATCCCACACTTTTCTCTATCGTCTTTTCCTTTTCGTCAAAATATGGCATCTCTAGATATCCTAAAATGAAGGAACATTTTCTGGTCAGTCTAATGATACCCAAACCCTGTATAGTCTGTTTGTACGTATGGGGCTTACAAAAGCTGGTGACCTCTTGACTATGACTGAACATATATAGCCATGAATTCCGGGACTGTAACGGAATCACGTGATTCTGTACTTCTTCTATTACATGATGTTGGCAATTGTCTTTAGTGCTTGAATGAAAGTGGTCAGTGAAACGGCTCATTACGCAATTTTCTAATCCTGGCACTAATAATTTGGGGTGAAGTTGTTTGCATACGCGAACAATTTCATTTTTTGCGTTATTAATATTCCGACATGTTGCAGCAAATTCAGCTATAGTAAAATGTACGAAGTGGTGTGCTGAGTTATTAGCGACAAAGTCCCACTCTGGTTTTATTACTGTCAATTGATTGTCACCTACCGGTTGGGGCAATGGATATATCCTGTATAATTCGAACTCCTCCCTCTGTAATGCATTTATTGACACTCTAATGCCTATTTCGTTTTTCCAAAAACCCAAGTCGATTGTGGCTATTTGATTTAGCACTTCCGATGAATATAAATAGGTGTGGCCTTCTCCTCCCGTTAGATTTTTTGTGATATTTACTAGAAGTTCGGAATCAATTACGAGGGGGTGTATTCGGTGTTGTTGTAAGGAACTGATTATTTCATCCTGTTCCAGGATGTATCCATAAATTCTTTCGAGTTCTGCCAGTACGTATATTATTAACCGGTGTAATTCTAACTCAGCCCAAATTTCAGCTAAATCTCTATGTATTCCTTCCAAATCTTTTCTTACCCTTTGCTCTAGCGTTTCAATTTTATTATCCATTTCTGCAGCTCGAGCCGTTAAATTTCCCGTTACGTCCCTCATAAATTCAAAACGTCCCTCATAAATTCAAAATTTGAGGCCACCACGGCTGTTTGTTTGTCGAGTAGTTCTATTGTCTTTTCCCCGTTGTATTTTAATTTCTCTAGGCCGTCATAAATCTTCTCCGCGTCTTCGTTGTCCATTGACCCGAACAACATTTTTCCAACTGTTCCTACTATATTGATTGCCCCCCTTTTGCGTCTGCCAAAATAGTGGTTCACCCCTTGCGTCAGTCTTGTCAACTTGTCCTTCCATAAGTTAATTTCTGTCTTAAATGTGATACAAGTTTGTGTTTTAGTGTAATTAATTAGCTGAAGACACGTAGTGTCTACCCTTGTAATTATTAATTCTAAAAACTCCTGTAGTTGTTCATTCGTCGTCAGTTGCATTTTGGTATAAATATGTAGAGTATCCTGGTATTCAATAATTGGACCTATTCTTTCAAACAATAAGTCGGTGTTTTTTAGTTCTTCTATTGCTATTGGACTTCCCCCAACCATTACCATTATGTATAAATGTAACCATAGTATTAGATATTGCATACCTATAAATTAAAAATATAAAAAAATCATTGTATAAATGAATTCAAATAGAATTTTTTTTTTACTAAAGATTCCCTTAACTAAATCTATTTACTAAAATTTTCAGTTGTATTATATTATTAGAATTAAATGTATAATTTGTGTTTTGTATTTAAAAATCTATAAAAAAAATTCGGTTGATCTGGTAAATGCTATTATTTTATATTATTTCATTTAACTGTTTTGTTTTTATTTTAGTATATAAATTTTTTGAATCATTGTATAAATTCTTTTATCTATGTTTGATTGGTCCATTTCTTTATCCTGTTATTATGGACCCTTCGCAATTTGTTACCTATCTTGATAACAGTATTAAGTTTATTGGGTATACTTACTACCTCATATGGGCCTAACCAACTCAGACTCAGCTTATGGACTTTATTTGGGTTCATTAACAAAACTTTATCTCCCTGTTGATAATTTTCTGACTTTGCATTTTGGTCGTAGTAAATTTTGGCTTTTTTCTTACTGTTGATCAAATTTTGACGAACTAGTTGATGGGTTGTTTGCATCTTGAATTTCATGATTGCACATAGGTCGTCGTAATTATACACCGGATCAGGCTGACGGCTTAGTATGCTGGGTATTGGGTCACAAAATCCATATAACGCGTAGAGTGGTGAAAATTTGGTTCCCTCGTGGGGGGTGTGATTATGACAAAAAACTGCCTCAGCTAACCACTCATCCCAACTTTGTACGTTCTTACTTACCATCATACGCAAATACTCCACGAGTGGTCCGTGCCTTCGTTCTAATGACCCATTCGATTGCGGATGGTAAGCAGTGGTCTGAACTTTTGATATTTTTAACAATTTACATAGTCTTTTGAACAGTTCACTAGTAAAGTTGGTGCCCTGATCGGTTATCAATTTTTTTGGTAGGACTGAATATTTTAATATGATACTTCTATAGAATGATTCTGCCACTGTCCCTGCTTCCATATTGGGTATTGCTACGCAATCCAAAACTTTCGTAAGGTCGTCCTGAAAAGTTAAAATGTATTTATTCCCGCTGGAAGTTATCGGAAAAGGTCCAACTATGTCCAAATATACCTTGTCGAATGGTTTCATAGCCGTATCCGTTATAGCCATTGACATTTTGGTTACTTTTCCCCTTTTAGCCTTTTGACAGCTTGGACATTTTTTATGTATTTACGTATTGAAGTTAGCATATTCTTCCAGACATAGAATCTACGTAGTCTTTTATAAGTTTTGATCACTCCTATGTGTCCTCCTAAAGGATTATCATGATATTCTTTCAGATTATCATGATATTCTTTTTTCTGCACGTTGCTCTGAGGGTTTGTATAATGAAGAATCACTATCGGAATCGCTTTGATCATCTGGAGACACGTTTTCTTCGCTGGTTTCTTTGTTGTTCAATCTCCCTTGCGCTCTGGTAATAACATTAAGTTTTACTATTGATTGCTGTAATTTGTTCTCTGATGTATGACCCTGTAGTACTTCTTCAGCTTCATAGGGTATTCTACTTAGTGCGTCGGCATTTGAATTGCGTTTCCCTGGTTTATACTGTATTATATAAGAATATTCAGAAAGACGCATTTTCCACCTATTAAGACGTCCTTCAGGGTTTCGTTTGTTATATTCGCTTATTAGCGGTTTGTGGTCCGTATATACCACAAACTCTCTGCCAAACAAATAACACCTGAAATTCTTGATGGCCCAATATATAGCCAGCATCTCCTTTTCGATGGTGCTATAGTTTCGTTCTGCCTTATTTAACACCCTACTGGCGTATGCAATCGGACAATCTTTTCCTATTTCCCCTTGAGACAGCACTGCCCCTAGGGCGGTATTACAGGCGTCTGTCGTCAACACGAATGGACTTTGAAAATCAGGATATTTTAGCAGAGGCGGTTTTATTAATAATTCTCGAATCTGTTCGAAAGCTTTCTGACATTCTGAATTCCAATAGAACTTCTTATTTTTTGTGGCCATTTTGTATAGCGGTTCACCAACCTTCGCCAGATTAGGCATGCTAGACCTGTAATAATTTACCAATCCTAGAAATGATTGCAATTGTTTTGTGCTTTTTGGAATTGGAAATTCCTTTACACAACGAGTCTTTTCTGGATCCGGTAATACTCCATTCTCAGTGCATTTATGTCCCAAGTAAATGATTTCTCTTCTCAGAAATTTACATTTCTCCGGTTGTAACTTGAGATTGTTTTCCCTAAGGCGTTCTAAAACCAATCGAAGTTTGTTATTATGATCGTCTAAATTTCGGCCATATATCACAATATCATCCAGATATACAAAGCACTTGAGTCCTTGTAAACCGGATAATACATAGTTCATCAAACGCTGAAAAGTTGCAGGAGCTCCTGTTAAACCGAATGGCATTCTCTTGAATTCATAATGTCCATAGGTTGTACTAAATGCTGTTTTTTCTCGATCTGTTTTGTCTACTTTAACCTGATGGTAACCACTAGCAAGATCTGGAGTTGAAAAATATCTCGAATTTCCCAATTGTTCAAGGATTTCTTCTATTCTTGGTAGTGGGAATGAATCCTTGACTGTGACAGCATTTAGTTTCCTATAATCAATTACGACACGAAACCGTTTCTTTCCATCCGGACCTGGTTTTTTGGGAACCACCAAAAGAGGAGCATTCCATGCACTTTGACTCGGTTGAATAATGTCGTTTTTCAGCATTTGGTCAACTTGTTCATGTATTTCTTTACGATGGCTTTCCGGTAGACGATAATTTCGTTGAGCTATTGCGGGAGTACCTGTTTTTGTATGTATTTTATGTCTAATTGATGTGGTGCATGATAAAATATCACCGGGTAAGTGAAAAATATCATTAAAATCCCGACAAATTTGTTCAATGGACTTCTTTTCCTCTTCATTCCAATTTTCATCCATTTCTAAATTTTCTCTTATTAATCTTAATCTTCCCTCTACCTCTTCCGGATAGCTTTCATCATTATTATCTTCTACAAATAACCGATGTACATCAGCCCAAATTTCTTCGTAATTACCTACGTTATTAGTTTTCTTAATTTTATTCTTTTTTACTTCTTTGTCTATTGATCGAGTTTCTTCTGATTCTATTAATTTAAATACTTCATATTTCTCTATTGGAACTAACTCGAGCTCTGGCTCTCTTATAACTACCTCTTCTGTATTAACATTTACTATGCTCACATTTACCTTACCATTATGTGCGTTTACTAAACAATTTCCTAAAAATATACCAGGACCTGATTCCTGCCCTATACAAACAAATTCGCCTATTTCCTTCGTACCTACACTAATAAATTGTTCCATTCTCCCTTTGAGCTTATGGGTATCCTCTTTTGTCATCGTATCTAAATTCTTTTCTATGCTTAAATTTGAATTCTCAATTTCATTCTTATTAACTTCCTTATTTTCATTAAATTCTGTTATACAATTTTTTCCGCTAATCTCTTCCTTATCGCATGTTTTGTTTATCGCCTCTATTAGGTTTTCGCTATTAGTACTATTTCCTGAATTAATTCCAATAATACAGTTCGAATACTGATTTTGGTTTTCTGCTTTAAAGTTTAAAGCACCCCTACAAGTATTACCTGCTTCAGAAATTAGTTTAGACGTTGTACTAGCTTCTATCCTAGTCTTAATGGGAATACAAAATTGCTGCTTATTTTCTTTTGTGCGTGGGAAATGAAGAGTTTTATGAGGCCCGTTTATATTGCAGTTTTTTGCTAAAAAATCGTTACCTAGTATGCCGTCCATAGGTAGTGTGCAACTTTGGTCCACAATTTGAAAATCACATTCCAACTTACTTGGAGTCAGAAATTGGCCTTTACAATTACCCAGGGTGGTACTTTGGACATGTAAAGTCTTTAGAGTTAGTTTTTGTTCAGGATAAATTTTTGCTGCTTCAGCAACGCTATCTTTATTTAATAAGCTCACCTGAGCACCTGTATCCACCAATAAGGTCACCTCCTTGTTCTTGCTTATATCGAGAGGTAACGTTACTAATGACTCCGGTCCGATATTTTGGGAGATCGGCCCACCCCTGGATGTTTGATTTAGGAACGGTATGAGGGGCATTGACCCATTCCTTCCTCGTCACTCTGATTGAGATATATTTCCGTTTGTGGAATCGGCGACATATGGCCTAGCGCAAGATATTCAGCCATAAATTCTGAATATCTATCTTTAAGAATAGAGTTTTTGGCAAATTTGCGCTCCATTGATTTTTGTCGTGATATAGCAGCCGATAGCGAGTTTCCGAATTTCCATTCGCCAATTTTAAATGGTAATTCGACAACGTATTTTCCATCTGCTGACCGAGAGTGAGACGAGTCGAAGTGCGATTCGACGCGTTGTTCTTCTGCAGATAAATGAGAATGTGCACTGACTTCTTCTAATTCCCAAAACCGTTTGAGATCGAAGTCATTATTAAGTATCGTATGAAACGTTGTGATGCTTGAAGAACAATTGTCTTGAGTAATTGTCTGTGCAGTGGTTTCACCAGCAATTACCCAACCAAACATTGTGAGTATGGCACTGGGAGAGCCCGGTGGCCCCTTTAGAATTTGATTTTCAAAAACGGAGAAAGTTTTATCAGCACCGATGAGTACATCAATCGGGCCTGGTTGATCGTAATCCGTATCAGCTAATTTGACCATGCTATGGGATGGACTTTGATTATTAATTCCGCTGAAGTTTGGCAATAAACTAGTTAGATGTGACATGATATAAGCTGTCACGTTTATGGATTTCGCACTAAGTCGCGACTGTAGTGTGAGTGAAACTGTACCACGCGTGGTACCAGCTCATGTGGATGATAGTCCGGATACGGGAAGTTTGGCATGT
>CAWUCQ010000114.1:0-33177 GCA_963920725.1 Rhamphomyia laevipes
GTATTTTTTGAATCACATTAATAATAATAGATTTTCCATTAATTATCCAAAATCTTTGGTGACAAATAGCAAGTAATGCCTGCGGTTCAGCATGAAAATTAACGATGTGCAAATGTTCAATTAATAGCCGCACAAACGGGTGATTCGTAGGAAGCAAAATCGGATGTTTAGCAGAGTAAGGGATACCGGATTACAAGTTAACTTGGTTCACTGCATTAAAATTTATATACTTAAATCTGGTCAGTTAAATTAAAATCTCCAAATAATTGAAAAAATTTATTTTAAGCTCATACTACAATAAACTCATAAAGTTATTTAAATTAAATATTTTGAAAAAGAGTATTTTAATATTTTTAATATAATGTTGACTTTGAATTCTCACATCACATTGTGTTGCTGGAATATTACATTTCATAACACGAATTGTTGGGCGATCCTTATTGACGTAGATTGTAATATGCTGGATTTACACGCTTTACATAAACATTGATTTCTACAGATTGGCGATTTACTTATTTCTTGTTGAACTATCATTTTCTTTGGGTATATAACTCATAGCTTGTAATTGTTCTAAGTTTGGTAATTTATAATTATTTTTTTCACCAGCCTTTTCTTGTTCAGCTAATTCAATAGGATGAACAAGTTTCTGATGTTTTCGACAATTTGAACCATTTCCAAATGTTTGATAGCAAAATGAACATTCATATAGTTTAATACGCATATGGGAAATTAGATGATATTTTATTGTTTTTGATGGTTTGAATCCTTTTTCACAAAATTTCCTTTTAAATTTTTTCTCATTTGAATGTATAACCATATGAAGCCGAAGAATTTTTTCGTATTTAATTGTACATCACATATTGGGCACATATATTTAGTATCTTCATGAGTATCAATATGATGCTAAAATAAAGTAGTAAAGTGTATATTTTTCTATAATGTATGTATTTAAATATTTTATTACTTTTAGAGAACGGGCACATTTAAAACTATTCGAACATTGTGTACACTGGTAAGGTTTTAAATCTGTAGGACCCTGAAATTGTATGGGATTTCTTAGGTGAAGATGGTAAGGTCTGAAAAATCATTAATTTTGGTAATATAAAACAAACTTATCTGATATTTCATATGAAAAACTGAAAATGCCATCACTATTTATGTATGTAAATATTATGTAAAATTATCGAAATTTTACTGTATTATAAAAAAAACAAATTAATTTACTTAATTATTCACTTTTTCACTTTTAAAATGCTTAAAATTGTTAACGAAACCACGAGCTAAAAATGCTAAAAATAAACAATAAACATAACCATAAAATTCGTTACCGTTCCCAATTTTTTTTTAAACAAAACAGGCAGCGCCACAATGAACTCTAAGAAGAACTAAAATATTATTAATTTTGACATTTCTTCTAAGTTGACCATCTATGTTATGGATAGAAAACTCATAATAATCTCTCAATTTTTCAAAAATATTCTCTGAGAATACGAAATTATCTAACAACAAAAGCTTTGGTTCATAATTTTAAATGAACTTTTGAAAAATATTATATTATACTATTATAGAGGTGTAGGTATAAGAAAAATTGTTGTTGGTTCGTTTTTAAATTGCGAATTTAATGTTATAAGAAAGCTATTTTTTTTTGTTGGCATTGCGATATACATATTACTGTTGCGTTCATAATTTTAAATGAACATTTGAAAAATACTATAAGAAAAATTTCGAAATGTTGGTTCGTTGTTACTATTGCGAATTTAATGTTATAAGAATTTTTTTTTTTTGGTATATGTATATTCTTTTTGCTTGTTCATAATTTTAAATGAACATTGGAAAAATAATATAAGAAAAATTGACAAATATTGGTTCGTTGTTGCGGTTGCAAATATTATAAGGAATTATTTTTTTGTTAGGATTGCAATATATTTTATGTTGCTTGCTCTTAATTTTAAATGAACGTTACAAAAATAATATAAGAAAAATTAAGAAATTTTCGTTCCGTTGTTGAGTTTATAAATACAAATGAAATTTGGTTCACAGGATCATTTTAACTTCATCCTAATGTTCGCACAAGATGATAACGATTCGTTTAGTGGGTCCATTTTAGAATTTCTCGTTTATGTCGAGAGCAATCAGGATTTTTTTTTTTTATGAAAAATGACAAAATAATTTATATCACAGCTTTCGATGAAATTAGTTGGTTTCATGATTATGTACCATCCTAGCTAGGTAGAAGTCAGTAGTTTAATAATAAAATTTCCGATTAATGTTTCATATGTTCTAGCTAGAGCATATAGTAAATTATTATCTGTTTTGAATTTTTTTTACAAATATTAGTTTTGTAATCTAGTTTGTGCTTATAAAATTTAGAGCCAGCAGATTAAGTGGTTCCCTATTATCTACACCCCACTGTTCCTACTTTTTTGTATTTATTTAACTGAACACCCGATATAAAACCATTAGCTTCGCCACTGGCTAGTTGATAGATTGCAGCTGTTAGTAGGCTCTCAAAAACCTGGTCATAATAATCGTAATAATGAAAATATTAGTATTTTGGATGAGTTGAGAGAGGCTAATATTATACAATAAAAAGAAATATTATAAAGAATTCACATCATTTGTAAATATGCTTATAGATAAGTTTGGTCGTACTGGTCATCCAGTTAGAAAACCTTTACGAGGATTGCTGGGACCTGTTGGACCCGCAGGACCTATTGGACCCGCAGGACCTATTGGACCAGCAGGACCTATTGGACCATCAGGACCTATTGGACCATCTGGACCTTATGGAATTGGATTTATATTGCATGAGAAAAATGATTATGATATCCAAAATAAACGAATTGTTAATCTTCATCAACCAGTTCAGAAAAAGGATGCTACAACAAAAGGTTATACTGATGATAGAATTGAGAATAAGGTTAAATTTGAATTACATATTTTACAAAAAGAACAAAAAGCTTTGCTAGAAAAATATGAAACATTTGAAACTTTTATATTTAACAATTTAAAAATAATAGCAGATGCAAAAAAGAATGATGAAAACAAAACAATTAGTACTAAACCTTTTGATGTAAAAACTGAGCCAAAATATGAGTGAATGTTAAATATATATATATACATATATTTATATAACTAATAGTAACATAATTATTTTACATCAAAATGAGTAAGAATGACGTTGTCAATGAATTACATAGACCAGCTCGAAAAAATTTCCACAGACGACGTGTTATTGTTAAGGGTTTTGATGATCTTTGCCAACCTGATTTAGTTGAAATGAGTGCATATGCGAAATCTAATAAAAATTATCGTTATCTTTTAACAGTAATTGATACATTTTCAAAATTTGGTTGGGCAATTCCAATTAAAAACAAAACTGGTAAAGAGGTTACTAAAGCAATTAATATAATTTTCAAAACTGGCAGAAAACCTGAAAATCTTCAAACAGATGATGGAATTGAATTCTTTAATAAAATATTTCAAGATTTAATGCAAAAAAATCACATAAATCATTATTCTACATACAGTTCTTTAAAAGCATCAATAGTTGAACGTTTTTATAGGACTTTAAAAAATATGATGTGGAAAAATTTTAGTCTTAATGGCTCATATAAATGAATTCACATAGTAAAACAATTAATTAATTAATATAATCATAAAAAATATCGAACAATAAAAATGCGACCATATGATGTTACAAAACAAAATTCTAAATATTTACTCTCTACTGTATAATCACATATTAAACAATTTACCGAAGGCAAATACAAAATAGGCGATAATGTGCGCATATGTAAATACAAACATGTTTTTCAAAAAGGTTACACACCAAATTGGACAACTGAAATTTTTAAAATACGAAAAATTCAAAATACAAACCCCGTAACATACTACTTGAAGATTATGTATCTGATTGAGAAAATTTTAAAAACAACTAAAGATAAAGTATTTGTAAAATGGCTTGGTTTTTCAAACATAATTCATGGATAAATAAAACAGAAATTCTAAAATAAAAAAAAAACATATTTCTTTTATTCAATAAAATAAGATTATTTCACAATTTCAAATAAATAGTTCTAATTAATATACAAAACCTCAAATAAAAAAAACAACCATGGCCCGGACTGAGATATGATCCGAGCTAGCTGCCCTTTTTTTCTTATAAATGACCAATAGACTCATTGAGCCATGGTTGAAAAGTAAGAATATAAAACTCTTATATTCTTACTTTTCAACTTTTTTCCTTTCCAATTTTAATTTAATGTTTAATATATTTCCATGTGATATGCTTGTTTTAATTTATTCACATCGATTATCAACAAATTTCCATTTCACCATTACTCAAAATTCTTTGACTTTCAACGTCCATATATTCAAGACAATTTATTTTCAGCATTCGGTTTTTAAAATTGCTGTCATATGGATATCGTATTTTGATTTTTCTTCATCACTATGTTCCAATTGAAAATGACGGTAGAATATATTTTCACTTTCGATAAAACCAATCATTTCTTTTGCTTTTCTAATTAAATCAAGTTTAAATCCTTCAATCGCTTCTTCAACGGTAGCATATTTTTTACTTGAATCTTCTGATTGTATTGTTTGCTCATCTGATGTTGTTGCAGTTCTTGTTGTTATTATTGATTCTAATGATGGTGTTATTATATCAAGTGATTCATCGGGAGGATTTACATGTTTCATTAATTTTATTGATAGGGTTACTTGAATTACTTCATTACTAGGAAGTATAACATTAAATGTAGCATTTCCATTATTTTCCTCATTTAATGCAATAGTAGGCGCAATAGCAGGAGCCGCATAAATTCTAATAAATAATAAGCCTATAATAGTGACAGGTGAAAAGTTCTTCATATTTAATTGCCCGATTTCAAGTTAACTCTTCAATGTTAGCAATCGTCGTTTTTGTAAATAACCCTGATTATTATCTTTGTAATCTTCCACTGAGATTAATAAACGTAAACATTATCTTCTACAGCGAAATCATTTCCATTTTTATTGTAAATTATTTGAATTGCATTTAATTTATCTATTAAATTCATAATTTGAGGTTTCAGTAAATATTCCTTATCATATTCATAAGACTTTTTTACATTTTCTGAATATTCAAGTGCTTTAGTAAGTCTCTCTTGTAATTCAGAATTTTTATCAGATACATTTTCTTCTATTCTCCGATATATGGATGTAGTAAGAGATAATGATTCTATTTCTTCTCCTGATTTGCTCTTAGCAATTTGCTCCCAATCATCTCGCATTGTGAATGGACAATCCAACGGAAACTGATTTGTTTTCCTTTCATATTTGCCAGGTCTATTTTTTATTTCACTAACTATTCCTAAGTCTCCACCCATAACTTCTATTTTTACATGTTGCCATTCAAGAAATTTAACATCCCAATTAAGATAAGCTGGTAACGCTTCAACATTTCACCATTTTCAGGAGTTGCCCAAAGCTCTACTATAGAACCTAAATATTTAATATGTACTATTTTGAATGATTTCCATTTTCTACTGCACACACAATATATTTGTCCATGACGTATATTTTCACACCAAAACATCCTCACTGTAGCTCTATTAATTTGTTATTATTAATTTATATAGATTTAGCTTGATATTTATAGTAATCCATTAATTTTATAATTTGACATTTTATTAAATATTCAATAACACATGTATATGTATGTGTACATTCACATTTTATTTATTCACATTTGTTTGTATTATTTGGAAATCTTATATAAAAATCAATGATTAAATCTTTATGTTCACTAAGAAGAATAGTATTGTATTTTTCCAAAAAATCTTTTATATATTTATCATTATATTTATATAAAAACTTATTTGTGTGTTCTAATGAAGATGATTATTCATAATCAAGATCAAACTCATCAATTGTTTGAATATCTTCAAATTCCATATTAAATAATTTCAATGTTTAGAAGTTTGCGATCTTAAGCGTAAATAAAAATTCATAAGTTTTATGCAGTTCCGTTCAGTGTAGCGTAAAGTAACACATGAACATGTATCCGGTCCTGATGTTGCACTATCATAAGCCCATAGACAACTGGAAAAGTGATGCCCATGAATTGAATATTTTATTTCTTCTAAAACAAATTTCCTCAATAAAAAACAATATTTTTCAAATTTCTCTTTATGATCATCGAGTATATTCATATTCAGTTAAAAACTTATTAAGAATTCTTATTTTAAGAATAATATTGGTCATTAAAGACGATGATGATGATTCATTCTCAAAATCAAAGTCGGTAAAAGATTTAATATCTTCAAGTGTTAACATAATAATTTATCGTTACCGCATCACTTCTATAAACTGAATGATTATAATAAAAAGGGATAATAACAGCATGTACTCATAAAACCATAAGCTAAATATGAATCATGAAACATATTTTATATACAAAACTCTTATATCTATGATTCCTTGAAATATTATAAATCCATAAGAAAAAAAATATTTTATCTTCCAAAAAATTATGGAATCCCATACGTCACAAACTATATAATAATGGCCTCTTAGAATACCCTACTACATATAAAAAAATGTTTGCTCTATTACTACGCCTACATGAAAAAACAAAAATCTAAAAATTTCAAAATCACAACAAAAATTCGTTATAACAACAACAACGCCCATACATATTGTACAATTAAAATATTCTTATCAGCAAACCTAAAAAACTCAAAACTAATAACAAAAATAATTTATTCATAAACTCTATCATTGAAAAAATGACCTAATAAAATTATCCAACATGTTGAAACATGCTGAAACAATCACACCTCAATCACACGTCATCAGGCACTTTCACACCCGAAAAACCTCAATCACACGTCATCAGGCACTTTCACACGCGAACAAGCCAGGCTACAGTAAAAGGGTGACACAACATTATGAACATCATTAAAATAAAAATGCTCAACCAAACCCAGAATTTAAAATTATTCAAGAAAGTCCAATAAAAAAAACCAACTTATGGATTCAATAATATTGAAAATAGTTTTTTGTAGTTTTTTCAAAATTTAATACAAATATGTTATTGTTGTAATCAAATCGAGGTATTTTTAGCAATAAATTTTGTGTAAATAAAATATGAATATTCAATTTATACTTTCACCCAAATTGTTATAAAATAAATTTAATAAACTTTCTGTTATTTAATTAAAATGAATTAAACTTTTCTTTGATAGTTTGAGATTTGAAAATTGGAAAATCCACTTCGTAATAGTTAATATCAATTGAATTCCTTCGATTTAAATTGTATTTTATCGCTATGTAATCGATTCTACATGAAAATATATTAATAAATCGATACTAGTACCAATTGTTATGTTTTTACATTATTAATGCTGTCATAGAAATGTTTTCGTAAAATAGATTATTTAAAACAAATGTCATATTAGTAACCATCAAGAACACCAGACTTACTACATATATGGATATTTTAATGAGTTTTTTTTATATTGCGATTACTGAAATAAATCGCAAACTGTTGGAATATCGTAATCTTATTAACTATTTATTTTCTATTGGGATTAAGTAATAATTGACAACACTAACGATTTTTTTTCTATTGTCTATTGTTTAATTAATGACTTTGCATTTTTCTTTATTTAAATAATCTAGAATAGTGACTTTCAGGAGCAGCCTATATATGTGGTACATACCGAGAAGCTGGAGAGATGTGAGGGTTATATTCCTACCAAAAGCCGGTAGGAATAGCCACACTACGGCAAAGGACTACAGACGAATGAGTTTGTCATCCTTTATGCTAAAGGCAATGGAGAAATTGGTGGAGGTCCACATAAAAAGCAACTGTCGAGATGGCTCTCTTTCGACAGCACAACATGCTTATTGGAAGGGAAGGTCAGTAGAGACGGCACTGCATAATACGGTGTCGCAAATCGAAACGTCGCTGAATTATAAGGAGTACACATTGGCAGCGTTCCTTGACATAGAAGGAGCGTTCAACAATGTCAAGACTGAAGCCATTGAGAAAGCGCTAGGTGATGCAGGTGTGAACAGAGGTGTTGCAATCTGGATTGGCCAGATGCTGAAGACAAGGAACATAACGTCAAGTTGGGGCACTAGTGAAGTAAAACTATCTGTAACCAGAGGTACACCACAGGGAAGAGTGCTATCGCCATTTCTGTGGTTGCTGGTAATGGAATTGGAGAGGAAAGGGTATAAGGTTGTTGCATATGCAGATGACCTTGTGATTCTGGTAAGTGGGAAATTCCTGGATACTATCAGCATGTTGATGGAAAAGGGCCTCAACATAGTAGCGAAGTGGACTGATAGCTGTGGGCTATCAGTGAATCCAGTCAAGACAGAACTGGTTCTTTTTACCAGGAAGAGGAAGATTCCAGTCTTTAAGCTACCGTCGCTGAACGGAGTGGAGCTGACACTCTCGAACAGCGCGAAATATCTAGGAATTATATTGGATTCCAAACTGAACTGGAACAAGAATGTTGAGGAAAGGGTGAAAAAATCAACCACTGCATTATTTACATGCAAGAGTTTTTCAGGGATGAAATGGGGAATTAGGCCGGATATAGCATACTGGCTCTACATCAGCGTCGTGAGACCTATACTCATGTACGGTGCGCTAGTATGGTGGCCAGCAGTGGAGAAGAAAACGGTGATGAGAAAGTTGGAAAAGGTACAAAGGATGGCGTGCATAAGTGTTACGAGAGCTCTTCGTACCACACCAACTAAAGGCATGGAGATCATTCTCGATCTACACCAAGTGAGCGAGGTGGTTAAAAACAATGCAGCGAAGTCGGCATTGAGACTTCGTGAGTCCAATGCCCTAAAATTTAAGCCGTATACACATAGTGGTATACTGGAATAATATCAACTAGATACTAGAGGAGTGCAAACAGACTATATAGTATTACAGATGTTCTTTGAGAAAGATTACAGCATTCGAATCCCGACAAGGGATGAATGGAACGGAGATCTGGTAATACCGGAGAATGGGATTGCTATATTTACGGACGGATCAAAGACAACCAGCGGAACTGGTGCGGGTGTCTTCTCTGAAAAACTAAATATAGAGGAATCAGTGAGGTTGCAAAACCACAGCAGTCTGTTTCAGGCGGAGGTGCTAGCAATAGAATATGCGGTCTCACTAGCAACGATGAAGGTGATACCACACGAGGATATTACAATCTACGTCGATAGTCAGGCTGCCATCAGGGCGCTTGATTCAATGGTAATAAAATCAAGCTTGGTTAGGAGATGCAGAGCTGTGCTTCAGACACTCTGCAGAATTAGTACGGTAAAACTTTGTTGGGTACCAGGTCATTGCGACATATACGGGAACGAGCAAGCTGATGAACTGGCTAGGAAGGGCTCTGAAAAGGATATAGAGGTCGCTGATCAATCTATTCTTGCCCCATTGGGTGTAGTGAAGAAAGAGATTGACAGAATCACAGAGAAGAAGGTAGCTGAAATATGGTTCAATACCAACACCTGTCAGGTGACCAAAGGACTTTGGCCAGAGAGGAACCTTAGCAGGACAAAACTGCTTTTATCACAGAACAGGAGCAACCTGAGAATGTCGGTGGGCATAATAACAGGGCATTGCCTATTAGGAAAAATGGCTAAGAGGTTGGGGCTAACCACGGTGGACTCATGCAGAGGGTGCCAAGACTTGAGTGTAGCGGAAGATATCAGTCACATGCTTTGTGACTGCCCTGCATTAAGCAGGAGTAGGTATCGCATTTTAGGTAACTACCGTTTCAATGGACTTGAGGAGTTGGTAAGGATCCCGGTCAGGGATCTGCTAAGGTTTGTTAAGAATGCGGGGTGGCTTGAACAGCAGTAGAGGGTAAAGATTGTTGTTACAAGGGGATACCTATGGGCCAACTAGTGGCCTAGTGTTGGGGATATAATCCCCCCCTTACTAACTAACTAACTAACTATATATATATATATATATATATATATATATATATATGTGTGAGATTGGGAGATCTCCCATTATTTGATTTAATACCTTCGGTTTGAATAGAAAACATCGTAGGTATTTTTTGAATCACATTAATAATAATAGATTTTCCATTAATTATCCAAAATATTTGGTGACAAATAGCAAGAAATGCTTGCGGACCAGCATGAAAATTAACGATGTGCAAATATTCAATTAATAGCCGCACAAACGGGTGATTCGTAGGAAATAAAATCGGATGTTTAGCAGAGTAAGGGATACCACATTACAAGTTAACTTGGTTCACTGCATTAAAATTTATATACTTAAATCTGGTCAGTTAAATTAAAATCTCCAAATAATTGAAAAAATTATTTTAAGCTCATACTACAATAAACTCATAAAGTTATTTAAATTAAATATTTTGAAAAAGAGTTTTTTAATATTTTTAATATAATGTTGACTTTGAATTCTCACATCACATTGTGTTGCTGGAATATTACATTTCATAACACGAATTGTCGGGCGATCCTTATTGACGTATATTGTAATATGTTGGATTTACACGCTTTACATAAACATTGATTTCTACAGATTGGCGATTTACTTATTTCTTGTTGAACTATCATTTTCTTTGGGTATATAACTCATAGCTTGTAATTGTTCTAAATTTGGTAATTTATAATTATTTTTTTCACCAGCCTTTTCTTGTTCAGCTAATTCAATAGGATGAACAAGTTTCTGATGTTTTCGACAATTTGAACCATTTCCAAATGTTTAATAGCAAAATGAACATTCATATAGTTTAATACGCATATGGGAAATTAGATGATTTTTTATTGTTTTTGATGGTTTGAATCCTTTTTCACAAAATTTCCATTTAAATTTTTTCTCATTTGAATGTATAACCATATGAAGCCGAAGAATTTTTTCGTATTTAATTGTACATCACATATTGGGCACATATATTTAGTATCTTCATGAGTATCAATATGATGCTAAAATAAAGTAGTAAAGTGTATATTTTTCTATAATGTATGTATTTAAATATTTTATTACCTTTAGAGAACGGGCACATTTAAAACTATTCGAACATTGTGTATACTGGTAAGGTTTTAAATCTGTAGGACCCTGAAATTGTATGGGATTTCTTAGGTGAAGAGGGTAAGGTCTGAAAAATCATTAATTTTGGTAATATAAAACAAATATATCTGATATTTCATATGAAACACTGAAAATGCCATCACTATTTATGTATGTAAATATTATGTAATATTATGTAAAATTATCGAAATTTTACTGTATTATAAAAAAACAAATTAATTTACTTAATTATTCACTTTTTCACTTTTAAAATGCTTAAAATTGTTAACGAAACCACGAGCTAAAAATGCTAAAAATAAACAATAAACATAACCATAAAATTCGTTACCGTTCCTAATTTTTTTTTTAAACAAAACAGGCAACTGTAAGAAGAACTAAAATATTATTAGTTTTGACAATTCTTCTAAGTTGGCGATCTATGTTATGGATAGAACTATAGAATTAATAAATATCTAGAATGGAAACAGATATACAAAAATCGTTATAGTTTTTTTTGAAAACAGCTGAGATGACCTACTAATACTAATACAAATTTCAATTTTAATACGATGAAATATAGTTTTACTGGGATGATAATATTTTTGAATATAAAGCTTGACATTTCAGTTAAATTTAAATTTTTTGGAATTATTAAAACATATTCAATATAAAGAAAGTATATAATAATAAAATGAAAAAGCAATGTTGTGTTAAAGGGTGTAAGGCGAAGGCAGGTGTTCATAAAATCAAAAGATCATTTTTTAAGTAAGAATTAGTTTTTATTATTAGAGATTTTGTATATTTTTCGAACAAACATTGTCTCTTTAAATAGCAGATTTCCAAGGAATAAACAACAATATAAAAAATGGGTAGAAGCTATAACATTTTTAAATAAACAGAATAATACTTTTAGTGTAAATTCTGCAATTTGTTCGGCACATTTTGAAGATTCCCTCGTTATATGTTACTGGTTTTTCTCCAACAAAAGTAAAAGAAGATGCTGTACCGTGCTATTTTCCAAATTTAAATAATGATGAATTATTGCAAAAACTACAACAATCAATTTGCACAAAACTGTAGTTGGGCAAAAGTATAATAAATTAATATTATTCTCAGGCCAATAAATATAATAATAATAGTTAATAACTATATAATTAAATTTCAAAATATTTTATGAATTTATAATTATATTTACAAATAAATCAATAAAATATTTAAATATTTTCTTATGTCTTATTTATTCCATTTCATAAAAAAAATAAAAAAATTCATATAATATTTTTTATTTTCCATATATTATTAATTTTTCTAAATATTAATAATATAAATTTATGAATTTTTTGTGTCATTCATTATCATTAATTTTATAGGTTTTTTTTACTGGGTAGGTCATCTCAGCTGATTTAATTTTTGTATACATATACTTACTTATGTAGTAGTGAAATAAGAAGTATAACGCAAAATTTATATGAGAAACGATTGACACTTCCATTCTAGATATTTATTAATTCTATTGATAGAACTCATAATAATCTCTCAATTTTTCAAAAATATTCTCTGAGAATACGAAATTATCTAACAACCAACATGTTGAGGCCCTAGGCAAAAATAAATTTTTGTGGCCCCTCTAAGATTTTTTTTTTGCAATTTTTTTTCATGACTTATTTCCGAAATTTGGACAAAAAAAATAAAATTTTTGACATTTTTATTTTATAATTTTTATTTATAATTTTTCATTTATAATTTTTATATATTATTTTTCGTGATTTATTTCTTGCAAAATTGTCGATTAAAGAGTCATATTTGATTTTTTTGATTAGATCGCTTTCAATTGCCAGTATTAGAATTTTGATGCCCCAAAAGGTTTTAAACTCTGCCATTTATACGGGCCTCCAAATATCAAAAAAAATATATATATAATTTATTTAAAAAAATATTGTTTTATTTTTACGAATAGTATGAAATACTATGAAGTCTGGTGATGGGTTGGATGGTCAAAAAAAAAAGTTCGCTCAAAATTTTTTTTTAGGCGTTTCCGAGGTCGGGGAGTCCGAAAAAGCAAAAAAAAAAAGTGTCCGGGGGACGCGTACGCGTACGCTTTTTATGTGCGCAGCAACATCTCCTAGAACCGCTTGTCCGATTTTAATGAAATTTGGCACACAGGCTCTAACATACTTCGCGCAGGTGCCGGTACAAGATGAAATCGATCCTTTCAGTGGGACCATGTTAGATTTCCCCATTTATGTGGGAACCTACGTGTTTTTGTTCTACGGGAAAATGTAAAAAAAAATTTCATGTCTCAGATTTGGATGAAATTTAAAACATAGATTGGTATCATGATTGTCCACAAGCCTACCAAGATACAGGTCTGTAACTTCAGGGGGTCCATGGTAAAATTTCCGATTAAAATTTCGTATACTCTAGAGCATATAGTAATTTTTATCTAATTAGCATAAATTTTGGTACATATGATAGTTTCCGTATGTACTTGGTGTCTGTAAAATTTGAAGTCAATACTTCAGTGGGTCCATGTAAAAATCCGTAATTACTTTTCATAAGTTCAACTATCTATATCTACAGTACCTTTCACCCAATTTCAATGATATTGAACACACAGTTTCATTTAGTTATCTATTTGATACTCCACAAATTTGTAGTTGGTAGGTACAGTACGTTCATGGGAAACTAATATATGAGCAACTTAGTTTCCGAAGAATATTTTCTTTATGCTCTACAGCTTGTAATTATTATCCGATTTCAATGAAATTTGGTACACAGGTTGAGTTCATGATTCTGCATAGGTTGACCAAATTACAGGTTAGTTGGATTAGGGGGTCCATGTTAAATTTCCGATTTAATTTTTAATTTTTTTTTTTAATATGCTCTACTCTACAGCATATAGTAATTGTTAACCGATTTCAAAGATATTTTATATATAGCTAATTTTGTGATCTAGTTGGCTCTCCTGAAATTTGGAGACCTTCAGGGGGTTCCTAGAAAACAGTTTAAGTTTCCGAATTTTATATAATTACGTGTTTTATAGCATGTAATTATTATCTGATTTTAATGAAATTTGGTACAAAGGTAGACCTTCTGATTATGCATGTGTTGGCCATGATAGAAGTTAATACCTTCAAGGGGTCCATGCTTAAATTTCTGATTAATATTTCATATGTTCTAGAACATATGGTAAATATTATTCAATTTCAATGAAATTTTGTACACAGGTTGGATTCGTGATTACGCATGTGTAGACTAAAATAGAAGTTAGTAGCCTGAGGGGGTCCATGCTTAAATTTCCGATTAATATTTCATATGTTCTAGAACATATGGTAAATCATATTCAATTTCAATGAAATTTTGTACACAGGTTGGATTCGTGATTACGCATGTGTAGACTAAGGTAGAAGTTAGTAGCCTGAGGGGGTCCATGCTAAAATTTCCGATTAATATTTCATATGTTCTAGAACATATGGTAAATATTATTCAATTTCAATGAAATTTTGTACACAGGTTGGATTCGTGATTACGCATGTGTAGACTAAGGTAGAAGTTAGTAGCCTGAGGGGGTCCATGCTAAAATTTCCGATTAATATTTCATATGTTCTAGAACATATGGTAAATATTATTCAATTTCAATGAAATTTTGTACACAATTTGAATTCGTGATTACGCATGTGTAGCCTAATGTAGACGTTAGTAGCTCTAGGGGGTCCATGCTAAAATTTCCGATTAATATTTCATATGCTCTAGAACATATGGTAAATATTATCCAATTTCTATGAAATTTTGTACACAGGTTGGATTCGTGATTACGCATATTTATACTTATTATAGTTATTTTAATAATATTATTTATTATTAAAAAAATAAAAATATAAAATTAAATCAATAAATAATAAAGATGAGCAATTTTGAAGAAAGCACTGTTTGTTACAAAGATAATGTTAATTACAAAAAACTGTTGGACATAAATCGCTGTTAAACAACATACTATGAGTTATCTGCTCCCCCTAGTTAGCAGCTTTTTTTTGTTAGGGTTGCAATATATTTTTGTTGCTTGCTCTTAATTTTAAATGAACGTTACAAAAATAATATAAGAAAAATTGAGAAATTTTCGTTCCGTTGTTGCGGTTGCGAGTTTATAAATACAGATTTTAATGAAATTTGGTTCACAGGTTCATTTTAACTTCATCCTAATGTTCGCACAAGATGATAACGATTCTTTTAGTGGGTCCATTTTAGAATTTCTCGTTTATGTCGAGAGCAATCAGGATTTTTTTTTTTATGAAAAATGACAAAATAATTTATATCACAGATTTCGATGAAATTAGTTGGTTTCATGATTATGTACCATCCTAGCTAGGTAGAAGTCAGTAGTTTAATAATAAAATTTCCGATTAATGTTTCATATGTTCTAGCTAGAGCATATAGTAAATTATTATCTGTTTTGAATTTTTTTTACAAACATTAGTTTTGTAATCTAGTTTGTGCTTATAAAATTTAGAGCCAGCAGATTAAGTGGTTCCCTATTATCTACACCCCACTGTTCCTAATTTTTTGTATTTATTTAACTGAACACCCGATATAAAACTATTAGCTTCGCCACTGGCTAGTTGATAGATTGCAGCTGTTAGTAGGCTCTCAAAAACCTGGTCATAATAATCGCAATAATGAAAATATTAGTATTTTGGATGAGTTGAGAGAGGCTAATATTATACAATAAAAAGAAATATTATAAAGAATTCACATCATTTGTAAATATGCTTATAGATAAGTTTGGTCGTACTGGTCATCCAGTTAGAAAACCTTTACGAGGATTTCTGGGACCTGTTGGACCCGCAGGACCTATTGGACCCGCAGGACCTATTGGACCAGCAGGACCTATTGGACCATCAGGACCTATTGGACCATCTGGACCTTATGGAATTGGATTTATATTGCATGAGAAAAATGATTATGATATCCAAAATAAACGAATTGTTAATCTTCATCAACCAGTTCAGAAAAATGATGCTGCAACAAAAGGTTATACTGATGATAGAATTGAGAATAAGGTTAAGCTTGTAATACATATTTTGCAAAAAGAACAAAAAGCTTTGCTAGAAAAATATGAAACATTTAAAACTTTTATATTTAACCATTTAAAAATAATAGCAGATGCAAAAAAGAATGATGAAAACAAAACAATTATTACTAAACCTTTTAATGTGAATACTGAGCCAAAATATGAGTGAATGTTTATTTATTTATTTATTTATTTACCAAGCAAGGTACATTACATTTCATTACATTACATTACTTAAAAAAAAACAAATATTATGAACTTAAAAAAATTATATAACATTTAATTCAATGGCTTAGATTAATACTTCAAGGAGTAAACTATGTTAAAGAGCTGAAAACATTGTTTTTAAAAGTAGTTTTTGATATGTTAAGTGAAAAATGCTCACTATGAGTGTTGAAGATCATGCAGCATCTATTAATAGGTTCATTCTTAGCATATTCTTTATGATGAGGGTATGTTTTTAAGAAGCTAGTATGTCGAGTTTGTCTTACGTTGTCGTTTAATATTATTTTTTGAAGAATTGAAGAAACATCAACGTTACCTTTTAAAACGTCAAACGTGAAACAAGAAGTGAGAATAGATCACCTAGAAGATAGAGAAATTAGGTTTAAAATCTGAAGTCTGTTCGAATAGTTCGGCAGACTTTCGAAATCTCTGGGGTTATATAAATCACGAAGTGCAAAGAGAAGAAACTGTTTTTGCACTGACTCTATTCTATCTATGTGGACTTGATAGTAAGGGTTCCAGATTTGGCAAGCATATTCAAGTATCGGGCGGACTAAAGCACAAAATAAAGATTTTGTAACCCACACATTATTGAATTCTCTTGCTCTTCTTTTGATAAAGCCTAGCATTTTTTTGGATTTTGCGATAATTTTGTCATAGTGAAGTTTAAAATTAAGTTTATCATCTAATAGGATACCTAAGTCGTTAATTTGAGTAACTCTATGCAGTTTAGTACCATTTATATGGTAGTTGTTACAGAGCGGAGATCTTTTACGAGAGAAGCTAATAGCATGACATTTATTGACATTAAGATCTAATTTATTAATAGAACACCAGTTTTCTAATGCTCGAAGTTTAGATTCGAGAAACAGTATATCTGCAGTGCTTTTAATAATATGATAGATTTTTAGGTCATCTGCATAAAAAGTGTGTGGTACATCAGAAAGAGATTAAGATAAGTCATTTATAAGAATGTTAAAAAGAAGAGGACCAAGATGACTACCCTGAGGTACCCCCGACAAGACAGAAATATCAGAAGATAAGAAGCCTTGGAATTTTACATTCTGTGTTCTATTAGTCAAATATGAAGTGAGCCAACTGAGCAAAGGACCACAAATTCCAATTTTACGCAATTTAGATGTTAAAATGATGTGGTCCACGCGATCGAATGCTTTGCTAAAGTCGGTGTACACCGCATCAATTTGATGGCCTTTCTCCATATTGCACAGTAAGTCGGATGTAAATAGCATGAGATTAGTAGTAGTTGTGCGACCTTTTATAAAACCGTGTTGTTGTTTATTAAGAAGTGGAACAATTTTAGGCGATATTTTGTCACAAATGATTTTTTCAAAAAGTTTAGGAATAGAAGATAAAATTGCAATACCTCTGTAATTATCCACATTACATTTATCACCGCTTTTGTAAATAGGAGTTAAAAAAGACGATTTCCAGGCAGATGGAAAGGTCCCAAATAATAGAGATTTATTGAAAATTAGATGAAGTGGTAGGGATAGTTGATGTGCACAATTATATAGAAAACTCGGTGGAATTAAATCGGGGCCAGGTCCTTTTTTTAAATCCAGACTACTTAAACCATGAAATATTTCTTCCATGGTCAGAGATAGAGAGTCTAGGACCGGAGTTCTAGATATAGGAGTGGCGTCACTGGGAGAGGGAGTAGTAGATGGTTGATAGACTTCGAGGAAACGGTTAGCAAACAACTCGCAGATATCACGTGGACATGAAGATGTAAAGTCACCTTTAGACATGGAAGATGGGTAACCATAACATTTACACTTAACATTTACAAAATCAAAAAATTTCTTGGGTTCTGTGATTAGATTTTGTCCAATATTACGTAAATAATTGTCATATGATGCGTGTGCTTTTGTTGAAAATTCCGAAGACAATTGGTCATGTTTACGAATTAGCTCGTCATCTGGAATATCAGTTCTTTTCAATTTTTTATATATTTTATTTCTACGATTACGTAACGCTCTGAGATTCTTATCAAGCCATGGCTCTGAGAGTTTAGTTTTCTGAACAATTTTTGGAACATATTGTTCAATGATTTCAAGAATAGTGCTATAAAATATATTAACGACAGTATCCAGATTATTGGATATAAGTAAATTATTCCAATTTACAGAAGAAATAGCATTATTTATATTAACAAAGTCAGCATTGTGAAAGTCATATACAACTCTTTTGTTGTAAGATTTGCTGAAAGAAGATTTGTGGTAGTTGTTAGTTCAGCTATAGTTGCTGTATGATGAAGTGTGTTTGAGAAAAGATTCTCAACTTCACTTGCCGGGTATATTACCACGTTGTCATATGAATTAGAGAATATCAGATCGAGCCACCTACCGTTCTCGTTAGGGTACTTACATACCTGTTGAATGTCATTGCTATAAAATGTATCGATAAGAGAGAAATCGATATCGTCTATAAAATTGACTGGTAGTAGATGGTTATCTGAGTCGTCAGGAACATAGGAAATGTTAGGGCGATTAAAATCACTAAAAATAAAAATGTTATCATTTTCATCCAAAATCGAGTTGACAGATTGGAAAGTTTCGAAGAATTCATTGTATGTACTTTCTATAGAAGTGGGAGGAATATAAACTGCTCCGATAAATATTACTTTATTATCGAAAAGTAATTTGATGAACTTATGTTCGAAAAATTGTGACTGAGCAGTAGATACTACGGTGTGAGATATAGAGTTGCGTACACCAATTAAGAAACCCACCCCCCCCCGGATAAACCAGTAGCTTCATAGTCACGATCATTTCTGTAGATGGTCCAATCATTGTCAAGAATTTCTTCGTTAGTGTACGAGTCATTAAGCCATGTTTCTGTTATTATTATGATATCGAAATGACATGACTTGGAGTCAATATAAAGATTTTTCCCCTTATGCCACCACAATTGTGATAGAAAATTCTAAGAGGACTAGGCGATTTAAGTTTGTTGGAATTACCAGAAAGGAGATTTTCTCTTAAGCTCTTGCCAGGCACGAAAAAGCTTCTCATTTTCAGTTTGCGTTTTTTGAATATATGACATTATTTTTGAATGTACATGTGAAGCGTAATATTCTAAATCGTTTGTCACTTCAGAAGAGGTGATTCCAAAGCCTACGTGAAAACGGTCATATATGTCCCTAAGTGCCGTATATTCAGTAGGAAGACCTTCCTGCTGAATGGAAACTAATAAGCATGTCTTTGTTTTGCCGTCTATACAAATTGAATCGTCCTTGTTATGTAAATATGCCAAAAAGAGTCGAACATTGTTAAAAGTTTTGTTGTCTCTAAGGCGAGATAGAATGTACCGACCTTCATCCTCAGAAGCAGATAGCTTTGTTAGTTTAACAGATGGGGGAATTAGAGGATCAATATATGATTGTTGAGGTGGATTTATATTTGGTTGTATAGGTGTATTAGGAACTAAAATTGTGATATCAGAGCATGCTGTGGTGATGTTAGGAGTTGAAATGAAAGCAGGAGTTAAATTGAGGGTTTCTCCTTGTACATAGTTCTGATATTTTTTAATATTGTTATTAGTATTATTATTATTAACATTACTATTTCTATTGTTGTTTATGACATTTTTATCCTTACTACTATTATTAATGTCCATACATTGTTATCATTATTATTATCATTATTGTGATTAATATTATGCTTATTATTATTATTATTATTATATTTGTTATTCTTATTATTAATCTTATTTTTATTCGTATAACTATTGGTATTATTATTTTTGTTACTGCTATTGTTGGTGTTATTATTATTGTTATTGTTATTACTATTATTATTATTATAATTTATATTATTATTGTTGTTAACTTTATTATTATTATTATTAATATTACTAATATTGTGTCTATTTTTATTTTTATTAATATTTTTATTGACTTTGTCCTTATGATTGATCCATGGCGTAAAATATAGATTCTCTAACTTAAAGGAGCTATTATTATTATTATTTGGTCCAGAAAATAACCAGGCAAATTTACTCGGAAGTTGAAGTTTAAATGTGGGGGAAGTTCTATTTGTTATTAATTTTTTTGACCTAGGCCGCAGTTTTGAACATGTATAATCTTTAATCTGCAGTACAACCCCCAAATGGCTTTTTATCCAGGAAATATTCATCTGATATCCACTTCCTTTAATATGAAAAATGGAGAGATCAGATGACATATTAATGTTATTATTATTAGCGTTTATTTTCACTAATCTGCTGGACCAGTCTGCTTTGGACCAATATACGCCGAATTTGTATATTTTTTCATTAATTAAATGTGGTTCATTTGATGTTGTTTCTGGAAGCGGTGTATTTGGCTCTGATATTTGTAATTCTGGTGTTAGTGGTATTAGTCTAAGTTTAGATGACGGTGAGACTGATGGAGTATTACAGGATTGGACGGAATCTTGATTATCTTCATTAATATTGAGTTCCTCAAATAAAGATATACCTTCGCTATTTGGTAGTGTGATTGGTGCGGTTTCTATCTTACTTGAAATGGTTTTAATATTTTTGACTTCATCGAAGACATCACTGAAAATCAGTTTAATTGCTGCAAGCTCGTCGCTCAAACTAATTAATTCTAACTTTAAATCATCAGAATTGTTGCGATCAAATTGAAAATTTGAAATTTTATTTAAGAACTCCATATTCTGAGTTTTTTGGTTTTCAACTATAGATTGAAATTTTATGGAATTACACTCAGAAGAAATTTTCAACTTTTTTATTTGTGACAGTAAAGTATCAAAATGAAAATGCGATTTTTCGGCCCAACTATCGACTATTTTATTTTCAAGTTCTTTGTATGAGTCCTTATTTATAATACAAAGTTTTTCCAAATTTTTGGATAATATAGCCAGATTATCCGATTGCGCCTTGAATTTACTGTCAATTTGATAAACATGAGAACTAATCTCATCAACATGTTGCATTAACAAGTTAATATTTTCATCGCACTTCGAAAATTTAGTCTCGTTATTGCGCGAGCTTAATTTCTCAGAATTAATTGATTCGTAAACTGATTTCAATATATCGTTATTTGCTTTGATTGCAGTCATGATGTGAGATAGATTAATAGATTTACATTCGTTGCAATAAAAAGAAAAGACATGTTTAATTTCCTTCACATATTTAACACCACAGCGTGACAAACCGATACATTGCGGATGGTAAAGTTTGTTGCAAATACCATTGCAAGCAATTAGATCTGAGATGCACGTATATGGTAATTTTGGTACAGCTTGGGAAAGTACAGCAACTGGTGAGAGAAAACTAAATAATTCAATTAGTAGATTATGTAAAGAAGAGATAAAATTAAATGAAAGAAGTTCTATGGAAATTAATAGTAATGGTGCATTTAGATCAAGTCTACACTGTTTTAAATGTAAAGGTGATCATAAAATCAAAGATTGTCCTGAAATGAAGAATGTAAAATGTTTTAAATGTAAAAAATTTGGGCATGCAAGCAAATTTTGTAGAAATAATAAGAAATTTGACAGACATTTTCATCATAATGATAAAAATCGTAATGGTAATAATGCTGAGTCGAACTTGTTAATTATAACTGTAAAGTTGCAACAAATGAAAGTAATATGATTAATATAGATTTATCTGATAAATTTATTTTTGATTCAGGATCATCAAATCATATGGTGAATGAAAAATAGTTTAATATTATGGATAATATTCGTGAATTGGAACAACCAGTAAAGATAAATATTGCTAAAAAAAGGTGAACATTTAATTTGTAAAAAAAAAAAAATTGTTAAGAGATACTGAAGATGGTACTAATTTGAATAATGTTGTGATGGTACAGAGTTTGGACAAAAATTTAATTTCTATTAAAGAGATAACAAGAAATATTTATAGTGTAAATTTTTATGATGACACTGTGGAGATAAAAATTGATGTAAGTAAAGAAATTTTTAAAATGAATAAATCGAATACTTTTGAAATTTTAGCGACACCTGCTAAAGATGAATTACATAAAAAATTTGGTCACAGTTGTCATTATAAAAACAAAAATGACTGTGAAATATGTTTAATGGCAAAAATGACAAAATCTAAATTTAATGGTACAAGAAAAAGAGCAATACGATGTGGACAAAACATACATAGTGATTTAGTTGGGCCAATAAATATTTTAAGCCATGATGGTAAAAAATATTTCGTAACATTCATTGATGACCGGGATATACTTGGGATGCAATGCTAAAGTATACCAAGATAAATTTAGAACTAAATACAGACATAGATATATGTTGTTGTTTGTTGAAAGGGCAATTAGAGGGGGATTAAGTCAATGTTGGGTTTGATGTTAATACAATTAGTGATAGTTCACCAGTTGGATATATTCTCGAAGTTGATTTAGAATATCCAAATGAAATTTATAATTTACATAAAGATTTACCTTTTTTTTGCTTTGCTGCCATGTTGGATTTAAAGATCTGGCAACACTGGCATTTACACACACCTGTTTTGGCCTAATCTGGCAACACTGGTATCTAGCCCTAATCTGGCAAACACTGACCTCAAAAAGACCTGTTACCTGTTCACATCAAACAGACCTGTTAGCTCTTACCTGTTCACATCAAATAGACCTGTTACCTGTATACATCAAATTGACCTGATACCTGTTCACATCAAATAGTCCTGTTACCTGTTCACATCAAACAGACCTGTTAGCTGTTCACATCAAATAGACCTGTTACCTGTTCACATCAAACATACCTGTTACCTGTTCACATCAAACAGACCTGTTAGCTGTTCACATCAAATAGACCTGTTACCTGTTCACATATAACACACCTGTTCACATATAACAGACCTGTTCACAGGAGTTTTAAATTTGGAATATTTTGAAATTGTGATTTTAATTCTGGAAAATTGTCTAAATTTGAGGCTAAACCACCCAAACTTTTACTCATAAATTCATATGAGTCTCACTGGTGGCACAGAAAAATACATCTGGACACAAATTATAATACATCTGGAAAATAATATAAACAAAAGGTAATATGGTGTTTATTAAATGACTTGGATTCTCTTCTCAACACAATTCATGGATAAATAAAACAGATGTATTATAATTTTATATATATATATATATATATATATATATATATATATATATATAACAGATATATATATATATATATACATATATATATATATATAAAATTATAATACATCTGTTTTATTTATCCATGAATTGTGTTGAGAAGAGAATCCAAGTCATTTAATAAACACCATATTACCTTTTGTTTATATTATTTTCCAGATGTATTATAATTTGTGTCCAGATGTATTTTTCTGTGCCACCAGTGAGACTCATATAAATTTGTGAGTAAAAGTTTGGGTGGTTTAGCCTACAATTTAGATAATTTTCCAGAATTAAAATCACAATTTCAAAATATTCCAAATTCAAAACTCCTGTGAACAGGTCTGTGGTATATACATATATATATATATATAAAATTATAATACATTTGTTTTATTTATCCATGAATTGTGTTGAGAAGAGAATCCAAGTCATTTAATAAACACCATATTACCTTTTGTTTATATTATTTTCCAGATGTATTATAATTTGTGTCCAGATGTATTTTTCTGTGCCACCAGTGAGACTCATATAAATTTGTGAGTAAAAGTTTGGGTGGTTTAGCCTACAATTTAGATAATTTTCCAGAATTAAAATCACAATTTCAAAATATTCCAAATTCAAAACTCCTGTGAACAGGTCTGTGGTATATACATATATATATATATATAAAATTATAATACATCTGTTTTATTTATCCATGAATTGTGTTGAGAAGAGAATCCAAGTCATTTAATAAACACCATATTACCTTTTGTTTATATTATTTTCCAGATGTATTATAATTTGTGTCCAGGTGTATTTTTCTGTGCCACCAGTGAGACTCATATAAATTTATCACTTCTATAAACTGAATGATTATAATAAAAAGGGATAATAACAGCATGTATACTCATAAAACCATAAGCTAAATGTGAATCATGAAACATATTTTATATACAAAACTCTTATATCTATGATTCCTTCAAATATTATAAATCCATAAGAAAAAAAATATTTTATCTTCCAAAAAATTATGGAATCCCATACGTCACAAACTATATAATAATGGCCTCTTAGAATACCCTACTACATATAAAAAATTGTTTGCTCTATTACTACGCCTACGTGAAAAAACAAAAATCTAAAAATTTCAAAATCACAACAAAAATTCTTTATAACAACAACAACAACAACGCCCATACATATTGTACAATTAAAATATTCTTATCAGCAAATCTAAAAAACTCAAAACTTTCAATATACTAATAACAACAATAATTTATTCATAAACTCTATCATTGAAAAAATGACCTAATAAAATTATCCAACATGTTGAAACATGCTGAAACAATCACACCTCAATCACACGTCATCAGGCACTTTCACACCCGAAAAACCTCAATCACACGTCATCAGGCACTTTCACACGCGAACAACCGACAGACCGACAAAATGACAAAACAACAAATCGACAGACCGACCGACACACACACTATTTATTAGCACATTATTACAAAATCAAACATACTTATATCAATACAAAATGTGCTAAACTTAACAAATTTAGGTGTTTGTTGGAAGTTGAGCTGGATCTCTCTTAGCCTTTACTGCAAAGCAGACGATCACGGACCAAATAAGATCGCCAGGCTACAGTAAAAGGGTGACACAACATTATGAACATCTTTAAAATAAAAATGCTCAACCAAACCCAGAATTTAAAATTATTCAAGAAAGTCCAATAAAAAAAACCAACTTATGGATTCAATAATATTGAAAATAGTTTTTTGTAGTTTTTTCAAAATTTAATACAAATATGTTATTGTTGTAATCAAATCGAGGTATTTTTAGTAATAAATTTTGTTTAAATAAAATATGAATATTCAATTTATACTTTCACCCAAATTCTTATAAAATAAATTTAATAAACTTTCTGTTATTTAATTAAAATGAATTAAACTTTTCTTTGATAGTTTGAGATTTGAAAATTGGAAAATAAAGTAAGTGGATTCGTAATAGTTAAAATCAATTTAATTCCTTCGATTTAAATTGTATTTTATCGCTATGTAATCGATTCTACATTCAAATATATTAATAAATCGATACTAGTACCAATTGTTATGTTTTTACATTATTAATGCTGTCATAGAAATGTTTTCGTAAAATAGATTATTTAAAACAAATGTCATATTTAGTAACCATCAAGAACACCAGACTTACTACATATATGGATATTTTAATTAGTTTTTTTTTATATTGCGATTACTGAAATAAATCGCAAACTGTTTGAATATCGTAATCTTATTAACTATTTATTTTCTATTGGGATTAATTAATAATTAACAACACTAACGATTTTTTTTCTTTGCCTATTGTTTAATTAATGACTTTGCATTTTTCTTTATTTAAATAATCTAGAATATTTTATTTGTATTAACTATAATTTATTTCGGTTTTAATTTTTCTTTCTAGTTTCAGCTTTAAAGAAGGCTTAGATTTAGATTCAGTAAAGTAAATTAATTTTTTTTACTTTTATAATTAAAATTCTTATATAATAAAACTTAATGAATTATCATCAATAAAACAAATTAATCGATTGAGTTACAGTTTTTTCATTATTTATTCAATTTAAATTATTTTCTGCATTTTCTGGGTCTAATTTAATTCTACATGTCAATCCATATTTTTTATCAGGTTATGGGCCCAGATCCATTAGAATTCAGAAGATGGAAGAAATTAAAATAATTAATAATAAAAAGTATGGTTTCGAAGTTTGGTGGTTTCAAGTCAAGAGGTTTGGTGCTTTCAATTGTTGATGGAAGTGAAGCTAGACCTAATGATGATACAGCTAAGAAGGACTTAGATTTTAGATCTTCTAAAGAAAAACGGATTTTAATATCATCATTAGAACCTTGTGAGATAAGGCATATTTTGCATTGCGATACACCAACAAAAAATTATGACAAATTATGTTCATTATATCAGCAAAAAGATGAAGCACATTTGCAGTTTTTAATGCAGACATTTTTTAAGTTGGAATTTTCGAGTAATGTAGCGGAATTTTTAGCAAGTATTAAAGCACTGTTGGCACAAATTAAAGCGCAAGGTGAAAAATCAGTGATACAATGGTAATTAATAAAATTATTTCAAGTCTTCCATCAGCATATGGTAATTTTGGTACAGCTTGGGAAAGTACAGCAACTGGTGAGAGAAAACTAAATAATTCAATTAGTAGATTATGTAAAGAAGAGATAAAATTAAATGAAAGAAGTTCTATGGAAATTAATAGTAATGGTGCATTTAGATCAAGTCTACACTGTTTTAAATGTAAAGGTGATCATAAAATGGTGATAAATTTATATGAGTCTCACTGGTGGCACAGAAAAATACACCTGGACACAAATTATAATACATCTGGAAAATAATATAAACAAAAGGTAATATGGTGTTTATTAAATGACTTGGATTCTCTTCTCAACACAATTCATGGATAAATAAAACAGATGTATTATAATTTTATATATATATATATATATATATATATATATATATATATATATATATATATCTATATATATATACATATATATATATATATGTGGGTTCATATGCCGCGAGATGGTAAAATAATTTAATTTCAAAATAAAACTGTGTTTAAATGTTGATTTCTATAAAGTATTTAATTTAATTAATAATAAGTTAATTTACAATTAAAGATTTAACAAACAATGATATTTTATTTTACGTTACTTTACTTTACTATTTTCGTTACTCTACTTTAATTTACATTACTTTACTTTACGCTAAATTACTTTACTTTGCGTTACGTTACTTTTCTCGAGCTAAGATAAAACTGAACTGAAATCAAAATCAAAACTCACGTTATCATTGATAACAATGATAACTGAGATAATAAAATATTAAATATGACAATATAATAATAAAGAGAGTAGGTAGAATGAATGTGACCCCACAATTCGGCCATCCTGCTAATCGTCTGTCCCAGACGATTCTAAATCAGTGTCAAAATCAGATGTATCATTAATCATATTATTTTGCCATGGTTTCATCATATCCGCAACGCTTGATGATATTATAGGTCCTTCATGATTTCCAACTTTTTGGACAGCGTATCGATGGTTTCGTTTTACGTTTATAATTTTATATGGTCCCAAAAATTTCGGATATAATTTTAAACCAGAACCAAATTGCGTTCTTTGGATCGCTACCAGATCGTTGATGTTATACTCCCTCGGTTTCTTCCTTTTCTTGTTATAAGTTTTAATATTTTCTTGTTGTATTTTTAAAATGTTCGATTTCGCTTCGCTTCGTAATTTATTTCTGTCGGTGGAAAATTGTTCAACCATAATTTCTTCCAATTGCTCTACCAACTTGACATCTTCGGTTTTTCATAACTACTCCAAACATTAGTTCAAACGGAGTTTTACCGATACTTCTGTTGATCGTTGAATTTATAGTTTTTTGTATTCTAGGAACGTGTAAATACCATTTTTCAGGATTTTCGATACTAAGTTTTCGTAATATTTCAATTATCGTAGCGTTTTGTCGTTCGACTTGGCCGTTTCCTCGTGGAACTCCGGTTGTGATACTGAAATGGTGTATTCTATTTTTTGTGCAGTATTCCTCAAAATCATTAGATGTAAATGCCGTGCCTTTATCTGTTATAATTCGTGTTGGATTACCAAATATATTTTGTTGTAGTTCCAATTTCTGTAATACTTCTCTAGTTGTAGTAGATTTTACCGGATATATCCACGAAAATTTTGTGAAAGCGTCGATTACAATGAATAAATGTTTGTATTGTTTAGATGTGGTAGTTAATGGTCCAACATGATCAACATGATAAGTATGTAACGGAATATCACCCTTTTCGATAGGATTTAAAAATCCTTCTTTTTTACCACTTTTACGAGTTGATAATATACATGCTACGCTGTTATTGACGAATGCTTTTATTTTATTGTTCAACTTCGGTATTACGTAATCTTGATTTAAAATGGCTGCTACTTTTTTAACATTAATATGTCCTTTATTATGTACATTTGCAATTAATTCTTGTTGCATTGATTTTGGTACAACTAACAAATTTGAACCATTTACAAATTTATAAAGTATATTATTTCTTACCAAAAAATCATCATGTTCTCGTTCTTGAAGAATGGTTGTTACTAATTTGCAAAATTCGTCATTTTTTTGTGCCATTTCAATTTGATGTAATATTCCATTTTCAATTTTCATAACTATTGGGTACCTACTCAACGCATCAACGTGTCGCATAGATGAGCCTGATCGATGTAGAACGATGCAATCAAATTCTTGAAGCATAATAGCCCATCTAGCAATTCTCGTACAAATATTTGTTTTACTCATAGTTGCTTGAAAAGCTTTACAATCCGTGTATATTTTAAATTTTAATCCGAGTAAATAAACTCTTAACTTTTCTAGGCATCTAATTATCGCTAATACTTCATGTTCATAGCTCGTGTAATTTTTTTGAACTGCTGACGTTTTGAAACTTAAATAAAATACTGGATGAAAATTGTTCGAATGCTTTTGTAATAAAATACCACCATAACCATCAAAACTAGCGTCCGTGTGCAATTCAGTTTCAAGATTTGGATTAAAAAGTTTTAATATTGGTTCGTTACATAACGTGTTTTTTAAAATATCGAAAGCGATTAGTTGTTCTTCTTTAAATTGAAATTTAGATTCTTTTCGTAACAGGTCAGATAATGGTTTTGCAATTATTGCATAATTCTTTACAAATTTCCGAAAGTATCCTGTTAATCCAAGAAAACTTTGAACATTTTTTATGGTTGTTGGTACTGGGAATAATTTTACAGCTTTTATTTTTTCCTCTGATGGTTTCACTGAACCATTTTCTATGACATGACCTAAAAATTTGATGACTTTACTCAGAAAAACGCATTTTTCCCATTTGAAAATTAAACCATTCTGTTTTGCAGTTTGCAAGACTTCTTTAAAAATTCGTACTGACCATCAGGTGTGATAAAAGACGTGTATTTTTGACTATTTTTATGAACATCAACATGGAAAAATCCATTTTTTAAATCAAGTGTTGTAAATACTCGAGCGTTATATAATTTTTCGATTACATCTTCAATCAGTGGTAAAGGATATCTGTCTTTAATAATTTTAGAATTTAATTTTCTATTGTCGACACACATCCTATCTGTACCATCTTTTTTCTTTACCAGCACTATTGGTGATGCAAAATCAGATTCACTTTCTTTAATTATTCCTGCTAACCATTCTTGAATTTGTGTTTTTACTGATTCACGTTCTTTTGGTGCTAATCTTCTTGGTTTTTGATAAACTGGTATTCCATTTTCCAGAATAATTTTCATTTCTATACACGATTTTTCTATATTGTCTGGCTGATAAGAATTTACCAACTCAATTATTAAATTTTTCATTTCTTTATTTGACGTATTTATTTTTAGATCTTGCTTTTCATTATAATTTAAATCTTCTACTTTAATATTGAAGATGTCATTTTCCAGAACGTTACTACTTTTATCCTCCATTGAATTTTTTAAAATTTTTATATTACCATTTTGTATTATCAAAGTTACATTTTGTAGAAAGTTTTTACCTAGAAGTATGCTATCATTGATCCAGCTATCAGGAACAATATGAAAACGAATATTATGTAGTACATTTTCTAATGAAACTGCAACACAACATGAACCTAATGTCGTACAAGTATTATTTACAAAACCTTTTAACATAATTCCTGGTTCATCATATGAAGAAATTCCAAGCAAATTTTTTATTGATTGCTGCATTAGAGAAACATCACCTCCATTATCGATGAATGCATTGAACGGCGTATTATCAATTTTAACAGCGATATGATCTTCATTAAGACTTATTCTGTTCACGGTTCTTATTTTGTTATCTTTATTTGATAATTTTTTTGGACAATTTGCCGAAATGTGACCGAAATCATTGCAATTAAAGCAACGAGAGCCTTTATTTTTATTCGGACAACTATCAGTGGTATGAGATAATGAACCACAATTCTTACACCTTGGATTTTGTTGATGGTTTATTTTCTGATATATATTTTTGCCTGAAGTCATTGCTGTGTTTTTTTGTTCGTTATTTGTTTTATGTTGATATGGAATTTGAGTATTTTTTATGTTTGCGTAAATTTTAAATTTATGTTTTAATTCGTCTATAGTCGTAGGTCCGAAATAGTTTTATTTGAATTATTATCTGGGATACCATTAATTATGTAAGTAATTAACGATTCTTCATCCACCGTTCCATTATCCGCAATTGTTTGCATAGCATAAATATATTCACGATAACTTTCTGTATATCTTTTTTTTCGTTTTTCTAGTGTTTTATGTATTTGTATACTAGACTGTTTTTCTTCAAATTCTTTTTTTAATAATTCTTTTAATTTATCGTACGTGCATATATTTTTACTGGCTTCAACTGCTAGCTTAGCTGCACCAATTAATAGACGACGAGCGTATAAATATTTCTGAATATCATTCCATTTACAAACTTCTGATATTTCTTCAAATTCTTTTATCCAACAGCAATAACTTTTACCCTGTTCTCCATTGAATTTAGTAAGAGAATCCTCCACGTATTTAAATACAAATGAATTATTGAATGACATATTAAAATTTTGATTTTCGTTGTTACTATTAATGTTGCTTATAATATTTGTTTCTAAATTTTGAATTTTTCCTGGTTTATTTTCCAGATTTTTGACTAAATTTTGCTCGTTCAAATCATCAGCGTCGTCATAACTATCAGAATCACCTTCTTGATCAAAACCACTAGTAATATCAGAGATATCTTTTGAGTTTAATCCTTCGTTATAGTAAGCTTCATACAATCTGTTGATTAATTCGATTTTTAATTTAAATGCTGTTGATAAATTTCTTTGTTGTAGTAATTCTTGTAATTGTTTAATCGTCAATTTCTTTAATTCATCCATTCATGAAATGTTTTTTTTTTTTAAATTTATTTTTAATTAATTAATTTCCATATGACTAAAATATAAAATGGAAATTATTAGCAAAATGAATTAAAAATTGTTTAAAATATTTAATAATAAAATTTTTCAAATATATTCAAAATATTATTAATCGTTTCAATTTTATTTTCAAATTGTTTATTTATTTTATTTTCAAAATATTTATGATACATGTAATTCTAGTTCATAATTAAAAATCATAGTAAATATTTCTATTTATTCGTAACACTGTGATTTTTATTTTTCGTAATATATATTTTTTATCAAATACGAATGTATTTGTTAAAATTAATTATAATATTTATAAAATTTGTTCGTTTTTATAATATTTATTCGTAACACCGTAATATTTATTCGTAACACGGTAATATTTATTCGTAACACTGTAATTTTTATTTGTTCATTACATATATTTATAAAAATATTCGTATTTGTTAAAATTAATTATAATTTTTGTAATATTTGTTCGTATTTATAATATTTATTTATATTTATACTATTTATTCGTAACACCGTAATATTTATTCGTAACGCCGTAATATTTATTCGTAACACGGTTGTATTTATTCGTAACACTGTAATTTTATCAACTTCAAAGCAATAATTTGTTGAAGTTTATAATTTTTAAATATTTAATAAAAATTTAATATATTTACATACCAACTTCGGCCATATATTTTATTTAATATATAATAATTTTCAATTGTTGATGCAATAAATTTTGGATATATTGTTTCCAAATTTTCAAAATATAATAAACTTACAATAATTGTCAGCTTTTACCTTAAAATTTATTGAAATATTTATTTTTATATTTCTTATAACGAATAGTCGTTGAATTATAAAAATTTATTTGAAATTAATATTACATTTGTTATTCAAATTAATATTTTTTTTTTTAAATTAATCTTCGTTATCACCATCCAAATATTTTTGGACTAACTAAAAATTTTATATGAATGCTAATTTGTTTTCTTTTTTTTTTTTAAACAAATTTTAAATATTATCTTTTCACTTTTCAATAAAATAAACTTTCGATAAAATAACTGCCACCATTTATTTTAGAATTTTGAATTAAAATTTTGGAATTTTTATTATTTATTTATTTTTATTTATATCATATTTAAATTTCTTATTTAATTAATTTGTATTGATAACAATATAAAATATTTATTATTAAAACATAAAAATTATTGAAAAATAATATTATATTTTTTATTCAAAGCAATAATTTGGGATAATTATATTTAAGATAATCTTCGCTATTACCATCCAAATATTTTTCATTACAAATATTTTATAAAAATGCGTGTGTATGCGCGAATTGCTAAAATTTTTTGTATATACACGTAATTTTCGAAAATGAATTGAGGGGAAATTTTCTCCACAAATAATATTTTATCATGTGACACACAACACAATGATATATTTTTAAAATATAAACTTTTTTTAACAAAATAATTTGTATTTTAGAAACTACGATTTAATCAAATGGAAAAATTAATTTTCTTTTAATTATAGATAACTATAATTTAAAATATTTATAATTTTATTTATACAATATATGTATACACATTTTAAGACACTTTTTTTTTTAGGTTTTTTTTTTTTTTTTTTTTTCAAACGTAATAATTGCATATGCACTTTTAATTTTTGTTAAATTTTATATTTTTTTT
>CAWUCQ010000115.1:0-16654 GCA_963920725.1 Rhamphomyia laevipes
ATGCCATTTATATTAAGTAGTTAAAACAAGGATCTTGAAGCTTTTTCATAAAACCGGTCGTATGATTTCAATTATAATTCACACCTCAAAATCAGGAAATATTCTATATAACGTTAGTAATTTATTAAAGTTATTATTTTATAACAACTATTTACAATATATATATTTAGATTTACAATATATTTATGTTTATGTATTTTAATTCAAATGTATAATATATTAATTCCAAAATAAAATGCTTTGTTTTATATTAAGTAATTTTACAATATATATAGGTTACAATTAAGTACATTATGATTATCTTGAGTTAAACTATAATCAAATTTCCATTTATATTTCTCAATAAAGTTTTATTAAAACTAAATGCAAATCGTATATTTGTAATGTTATAAACCTGTTGTTCATGAACAAATATTCTAAATCAAACTAGCATATAATATTAGATTAAGTTGCAATGTTATAGAGAATGTGTAAATTCATTTATTTTAACTTAATTCATTAATAAATTTTCAAAGCTATGGACGTATTTATGCATTTTTTCATCTCCTGAAACGTTATTTGAGTTAGAATAGTATGATCCCGGTTGTTCGATAACGGTTATTATCAAAAAAGTTATATAAATCAAAAGAACAGTCATAATTTAAAGATCGTAATTTATAATTCATACCTATATTATATACTACATAAATTTTGGTGATATTGTACAATTACAAAATGAGTCACATGTATAAAACTTGTAATAACAAATTTATGTTCATAATTCATTCAAACAAAATATAAACAAAATCATTTTAATTTTAATGTATAATTCGTAAAATAATTCGAATTCATTAATTTTTTACCTTTCTTTTAGAAAATTGAAAAAATCCACATTATCCTTCAAATTAATTATAAATATGTAATAATATTTTCCAAACATAGTTTTCTTAAAACGTATTAGTTTAAGCATAATTATAGTTTAGTAATTCAATATGAATTAATATAAAAATGTAATTAACATTTCATCCAAATCTGACAAATATCGAAAAAAGAATTAAGAATTTTTTTTTTCCATAAAATAAACACTATGCTATTTGTAACAGTCGAATAATTTTAAACTTGATATCATTTTTTTTTAATCATTACACACAAAAAAAATATGTAAATATTTAATAATTTTAGGGTTTGTAAGATACTTCAAAGAACATAAAAAACAACATACATTTATTTTTTTGTTGATATATAAACTGAGCAATTCGAAATACTAAAATGAAAAAAATTCTTTTTGCATTTTTTTCTTTTTCCTTGTGCAAGGCCAAAGCAGGACCAAAGCCTTTGTGCAAATTTTCCGACTTAACTCCGTTTTGCGGTAGAACTTTGATTGTTTGTTACGTTGTACCGATTTGTTTTCGCTTTACGTAAAACTGGTGCCTTGCAGGCTCCATTCAAAAACCTGCTTAGTTATGTATTGATTAGAATGTTGCTCAGTGTATGACCTATTTATCTTCATCTATGAATACAGGTGATAATAGGTTCTTGTTCGATTATCTGTTGTGTGTTTTGTGTATAATTAATTAATCGCTAATATTCAAATGTATTAGCGCAAACTTTTCCGCAAAGAATTATACTTAGAAGAAAAAGTTGTTAAAATAATAAATGACAGTTAAAAATGTTTTTTAAAAATGTATTAAGAATTAACATGTAGTTCTTAAATACAATTAGTGTTGTAAGCCACATCAAACCATTTCATAATTATACATTTCAAATAACTGTTTCGTTTCCAAATGATATTTTTATTATTGTAAATTACAGACATACTATTTTAAAATTAAAATTTATATTTCTGGCTACGATTTTTGTAAAATATTGACAGACAGACAACGTGACTTAAACAGACAACGTGATATTTAAATATGCTCTCAGTATTTGGAAATCATTAGAAATTATGAAAGTTAAAAGAAAACTTTTAAGATAAATGGGATAAGAATTGTTGTGCTCAATAAAGAATAATTTTTCAAAATATTAAAAATATAATAATAAAAAAAATGTATATACTTTTTTTGGGTATGATAAAATTTGGGTTTTGACACGATTTCGGCGGCAATTAGTTCTGTTTATAAAGAACTTTTTCTTCGTTTAGGAGGTCAAGATTATGAATTATGACGGACCTACGTAATTTTATTTATTAGATAAAACATTTGTATGTATATAAAGAAAATTTCGGCTGCGATTTAAATATTACATTAATTTTTTTTACCCATTTCAAGAGAAAATGAATGTTGTCTTTGGAGGAAATTATATACGGAAAAATATATTTATGTTTTATGATGGCTGGCATAAATTTAAACGGAATCGACACATTTAGAAGTGAAAAAAGGGTAAAGCAATAAAAGATTTATTTCAAAATACTTAAAATTAAATAATTGTTCATACAGTTTCCGATACCGATTTTAGATTATTTCAAAATATCTAAATATAATTTAAAACTAAATAGGTCAATCAGTTTTAAACCCATTTATAATTTTACTGTTTTAACACATTTATTTTTAACTAAAATAAAACAAAAAAATAATTTAGTTTTTATAAAAAGTTTAAATTTATATGAATTATTGCTGAATGATAGCCAGAGAAAAAGAAGTTACGATGTTATGGTTATTAGGAGTTTTATAAGTCCTAAAATAATTGACAACATCAATACCGCCATTCATGTACAAATTATGAACAGTGTAGGGAATGAGCTCCACGAGTAAAAGCTTTTTATTGGAATTTAATCCACTTTAAGTAAAAAATAAATTTGAAGGTTCACCTCGAAGTGGAGATTAAAAAAACATGAAATTGATGTAGTTAAAATCTCACTCCATTGGCTTAGAGGTCACACCGCCTTACCTAATTGTTACTTTGTATTTTATTTATTTTTTGTATTTTTGGATTCTTCTGTTAAATTAATTAATTTTATATGTAATTATTTCTTTTAGAAAATAATCCTAGTATAATTCTATTCAAAATTGCACATTAAAACATATAATCATCCCAAAAAAAAAAACTATGCAGTGGAATTTTATTGATATATATTGATGATTTAATTTAATATTCGTTATTTTATTTCCAGGAAAAAATATAATACCTCTACATCTATTTTTTTGGCTATAAAAATGCAATGGGAATACTTGTGTCAGAACCACATCTACTGAGAAAGAACTCCACCTAATTCAGGGCGAGATAAATCAGGTATCAAAAGAGTTAATCATATTCAAATAATGTGGAAAACCACTACATGAAACATATTATATATGGCAATTTGTCTTGCCTATAATGGCTAAACTCTCCGAAAAACTACTATCAATAAGATTGAAACCAGTTAATTAACTTTATTCCGAAGTACGAATTCGGTTTTAGAAAAAAGCATTGAGTTATAGGAAAGGCACTTGAAGAGAAAAAAGTTTGCTGTACAATCTTCCTGGATGTTGCTCAAGCATTCGATAAGGTTTGACACAAAGAATTAATAAAAACTTTTAAAATTATACATAACCACACGATACTTCAGAATAAAATAAGAAGAAGCATATTCTGAACTATGAAAAATTAAAACAGAACTTGCGCAAGGAAGCCTACTTAGACCAATATTGTATACAAATTAGGACATGTAGACTTCACAAATAAGAATACAAATACAAAGAGAAGATCGAGCATAAAGTTGTTTATATAAATAATCATATATATAGAACAGACCAGTACATTGGTACGACATTAGATCCAAAACTTGGTACGACATTAGAAAGCACACATCATAAACATAAGAGAAGAACTTGGTATACGTTACAGAAAAAGGTACTGGTTAATGAGAAAGCAATCTACGTTAACAACATATAACAAAGAAAAACTCGTAACTCTTTAAGTCATATAAGTAAAACTAACTTATAGACTACACGAAACATTGATAAGACTTCAAAGAGTAAGACCTTTTGATTTGAAATAAAATACAATACCAACCCATTAAGCAGAAAAAGTAAGCCATATATCACTGGAGAATATCTTAATTTGAAAACAGGTAAGTACTTATAATATCAGTCATGCTGATTAGTAGCAGACTGAATCGTAATACTAACACATGGGAGGTATTTTTAATGGTTCATAATCTAAGAGAAGCAACCTATCTTTCCAGGTTTTTTACCAACAAAAAAAATATATCCAACCTCTAAAATCTTATAAGCGTTCAATAAACTCAAAAACATCTGTAACAATCAAATACACATCTCCACATAGATATTGTGCTAATAAGTTAAAGTTAAAATTATAATAGATTCAAATTTACAAGGTTTTCAACAATATCATAAAGCCTAAATAAGCAAAGGGTAATAAACTGCAGATGCATAATCGTAATTTAAAAGTTAAATTATAGGCTAAATAAGCCTATAGGTTCAAAGACCGACAAAGATTTCAAAATACATATACGGTATTAAATTTTAATAATAATAATAAAAAAAAAAACCTAAAAATGGTAATATAATGCAAATGTCATTGTAATAACTATGACTATGATAACAAATTAAATTACTAAAATTTATTAATTTCTCTAAAAAATTACTCAACATTAATACAAAAATGGTATTAAAACTCATTATATAATTTAGACATTTTTTTTCGAATATTTTATTATTATGTATCGACTATTCAACCTAATTCATACGATTATTTTATTAAATTATTTTAATAGGCAATACTTACAATATACATTTCTTTGCCCTTTACTATCGTTACGGAATAGGCCCTTATAAATAGTTTATTTTTGGCTGTAATAAATAGATAATTAACTCAATTCAGAATACCAAAAAAAAAAATTATATAAAATGTTTTTTTCTATATCGTGATGTTGAAGATTGTGTAACCGAAAATAGTGTTTTTATGGTGATATAAATACTTTATCTATTTTGAACCGTTGTAATGGAAAAGAGATTGCGCACATAAATTTTTCAATATGGATAGTACCTCTTCAGATTGTGTTTTTCATTTTTGTATACTTTTTTATAACTACCCATTAGACTTTTATAAAAAAGTGGTAATTACTTTTCTGCGCCAAACAGAATGCAAGATATGTGGTATGTTCGATAGAGAGGTATGACCGCCTTTAAAAAATAGGTAGATTTTTTTTAGAATCTAATATCCAAAAGAAAATCGACTCCAATTAAAACAAGTCAATAGAATAAAGTTTGAAGATTTACACCGAAGTTAAAATTTAAAAATTGTTTGCAATATAATTTACATAAGCTAATTTTGTGTGACACATAGATAAAGGTTAAAATAGTTTACAATAATTATAATAGCCACCAATACTCAGAAATTGTTTTCTGAAATGAAATAAAATGTTTAGGAGTCAAGTCATATTGAGCTATATGTCCAAAGATTCATAAACATCCTTCTTTCAAACCCTTAATTTTTGATACATACTGAAAAAGTCTCATTATCCCTGAAATGATTTCTTTACATGAAAACTGACTTATGGCTGTATCAGTGCGAATAATTTTCTATAGAATTATAGAATTTAAATTAGTTTCATGACATTTTATCATTAAAATTTTATTAGTATACATATATAAATATTACTAGTTTTAAAGCAACATTTTATGCTGGAGTACGATCTTGGATTTGTAATCAATTGAGTTTTAAGCGTACTGTTTATTATTTTTTAAATATTTTTATCAAATATTACATTAAAAGTTATTAGAATTATAACTATTTATAATTGTCTTCTTTAATTTATTTGATTGTAAAATATTAAAATTGCACGACTCTAATTCTAATAACTCTGTCCTCTGTGATTAAATTAACAAGATATTACGAAAATAAATTTTGTTTACAATGTTTTTGTCATTACTACATATTTGTTAATTTCGTTGATTTTATTATTAAAAAAAGATTTATTGTCTTTTTTTTTTAAATTTGATAATTATTACAATAATACTGTTTTACTCTGCGCATTTAAACTATGGCATATTTCACATTAATCATAAAACAAATAATTCCTGATTGTCGTTCTTTTGTTGTATGTGATATTAAATCAGCAAAATAATTATGCTCTAATTCTAATCTTTAGTGAATGCGTAATTATAAGTTTAATCTATAATTTTTGTTGTTTTTGTTATCAATTACTAGTAAAAAAGATTGTTTTGCATGTGCGCAAATAATGACGATTTCTTTTCATAATTAAATTATTATATTTAATATATTATGACATTTAAAAAGTAATTAATATTTATATTTGATAAAATACAACATGCATACTGCACATTCAGTAGAATGCTGGAGTCGCAGCGCTGGTAATGATTTTACGAAAAAGTAGTCGTATAAATCATATTCAAATTCTTCTTCAGCAACTAAATCCATTTTCTTATAAATATGTTTTTCTAATATTGAGAGGCAGGCAATAATATAAAATTTAAATTTATTAATAATTTTAATTTAATTTTTATTTTTGACTAATTTGTTTTTCAATTAACAAAAATTACAAAGATTCTTTATAAGAATATTGCCATTTTTTGGTTATTAAAATAAATTTATTTTTTGAGTATGATTTCAGTATGATTAGTTTTAGTGAATACACTAAACAAAATATTTAATGTACATACAATACGAATAACGTAATGAGAAAACAAATATATTTTTATCAATAAAATAGTAAAAGCTACATTGTAGGAAATCGACAGGGAAATGAAATAAGCCCCTCATGTTTAGGAGTCATTCATTTTCAGCTATATTTCAAGGATCCCTAAACATTCTTTACACAAGACCTTTTGGTATTTTTTTTTAATTTTTGGTAACAACAAAAAAATTCCATGCTTTAGGGTTTAGGCCCCTCTAAAGTACAAAGTTTACGAAACAAAAATTGTTTCAGGATTATAAACGTACCATGATATGTATACATGCACAAACTTTACACTGTCCGGATTCTGAACTGAACCTACATAAGTAAACTTTATCCAAAATTAAAGATTGTGGTAATTGATAATTGATATTTTAAATGTACCTGAGTATAAATTATATGGATTTTGTTGCAATTATGTAATAATTACACAGGAGATCTGATCTGCTAGTTTAATTAAAACTCATATTATTTCTTTTAATGTATTAACATTATACCAATTTGGTTACAAATATAATCGCTCTTAAAAAAGAAAAAGTTATCCTTTTAGCGAACACAATCCGAATCCCTTCTGAATCGCCTTTTCAGTTTTCACTAACCCACTTATATATACCGCTTCTGAACCGTCATTTCATATTTAGAAAGCGTGCCGCGTATGTTTCTCTTTTAGCGAAGTTAGTTTTGTGAAGATATTACTACATACTTATAACAATAATATATTATCTATTGAAATAACTTATTAGTAATAAAATATTTTTGAAATAATAGATTTATATTTTTTTATATTTAATCACTTATTTTGTATATATGTAATATTATTTTTAAATACATATTTTATTAATGTATTAAGGAAGGATGCAAAATAATGTTTTTTTGCCAGTTTTTTCGTCACTTTGTTTAATATAAAAGTAATAAATTTTAGATTTTTTTTTTTGAATAATAATTAAATGACTTTAATTTGAACTTAAAAATTACCATATTGCCATTTCTGTATCTCTATAAATGACATTATAACTATCATATCGCTAAGTTTTATTTTTTTTATTTAACGGTTATTTAATATTTAGCTAAATTTTCTTAAATTTGTACAATTAGTGCATAAAAGCATAATATTTTATTGTATTTTGAGAAGTAATTTATATTATAATTAATAGGCATACTTTTAGGCGTAAGAAATAAAGTTTTATTGAGGGAGCTTTTCCTGCTTCACCTAATGCAACTACATATATGTAATGTATATGCTATGTTTATATGACTCATATAATTGAGTACAATTTTTGCGTTAAAATTTATTAAATATTATTATTAAAAATGCTTGTATAGTAAAAAGTAAAAGGTTTTTCTCCTACCCCTACCCTAAAATAGATCTATATGTTGTATGTTTTTATATACTAAGTTTATATGTATAGTTACTTATAATCGAAATAAATTTGAAATTAAATTTATAAAAAACTTAATATATAATAATAAAATCTAATAAAATTGATATCGTTGAATTCAAAAAAGAATAAATAATTAAAATTATTTAAGAATTAATTTCTTAATAATAATTGTGAAAGTACATACGTATATTTAAAAAAAAAACTATAATGTGGTAAAAATAAAAACTATAATAAAAAAAGAGCAGAAAAATAAAACAAAAATAAAAATTCCGGTAATAAATAAGAAACATAAAATAAATTCTCAATGAGGTGAGGATTCAAGAAACTTTTCTCTAAATTCCTATTCTGTCTGACAAACTGACAGACTGACATGCATTAGCGCATTCCGCAACAAACGATCAAGCATCTAAAATGTTTGCCCATCTAGTACAATATAAAAATAAAAATAAAAAAAAAAAATTTCATAATATAAATTTTTTTATTTTTACGAGCAATTTCGAAAAACGAAAAATAAAAAAAAAAACTTTACTTCTTTATCTGAGATAGTTTGCTTTGAAAACTGTTTCAGATAAAAAAAAAATATGTAGTAAAATTGTGATTCCGCCATGTAGTAAATGCATTTATTGAAGAACTTAGGATATTTTATAATCAAAACAAATCCACATCGAAAATAAATTATTCAAAATTAAAAAAATTACAAATAAATTATTTCCAAATATAAATTTATTTAAAAAAATAATAATTTCTTTTAACTAATAAATCAGTTCGTAAATCGTAAGCGAGTCACTGAGGTGTCACGTAAATGAACCGTTTATGTATTACATACACGAGTCGTCTTAGCAAGCACTCTGCGAAGTATAAATAAATACAAATAATTACGATTTTTTTTATATATTATATATATATATATATATATATATATATATTTATCTTATTCGCTTTCATAGCCAAAGTGATTCATATATGAGGAATAGACTTCGCCGACAGATCAATTAAGGTTAACTTTTCTTAAAGGACAATCTGCATTTTTATTCTGGAAAATAAGGATTACACTAACTACTGTCGAAATTTTACTGTCTAAAGACATTCTTATAAATATGTGCTATTAATTTAAAATAACAATTAATTAAATTGACAACATATTAGTCGTTCGTTAAGATTAATAATTCAAATAAAAACATATAATTTTATTTGAAATCAAATTTATTTCAATATTATCTTCAAAATTTTAATGCTTGCATGTTCGTATATAACCAACCACCATGAATTTTTAATAATTTCAGACTAGACGACAAACGATTAAAAATCCATTTAAAGTTAAAGCACAAAAAGAAGTCAGCATATTTATAATAGGCCTAAAAATTTCAGTTTGTATTTATTTTGTTATAAAAAAAAAAACAAATAGCATAAATTAACATAAATATTGATTCTGCCTTTCTTTGGGTTTTTTTTTTAAATATTGGTTTGCGATCATTGATCTCTTCTCGCAACTCTACATATTTTTGTATTTTCATTACGATATGTTACATATACAATATAGTTATGTGATATATTAGTTACTTTTGTACATATCTACATATATTTTATATAAAATGTACAAATAAATAGAAGACCTCGTTTCGTTCAGCTGACGATGATGGCTGGAGAAAGTCTGGACACAAAACTTTAAGAGAGTTCAATGACTTTGTTTTTTTTATGCCAAAAAAAAATACAAATTTTTGTTTTGATTGTATATTTATATTTCGGGAATCTGAATCAGTTAAAAAATAAAACATAAGCTTGAAAAGTTGCAAGATAAATAATAATATTTATAATCTGGCACTACTAATTTACAATCTTCGATACACTTTATTATTTATATGTATATACAATTTTATGTAGGTCTTTATGTTCATATACACAAAAAAAGAAGTTTATATTTTTTTATTAATTTCTATTTTTAAACAATATTTTTAGTGTGAGTATTTAAGAATTATAAATTCTTTATTTCCAGATAGATTATCTAAATAAATCCTACAAATAAAATAATTTTTAATCGCCACACTTTCGAATTTTATTTTGTGGTGTAAAAATGTTTTTTTTTTTTAATTAGTAAAGTTAAGTTTTTTATAATTTTATAACGAGTAATTTTTACTAAAAAAAAAATAGAATACCAAATTATTTTAATTGATAGACGCGTAACAGAAATTCTAAGTATGTAGCTATTTCACACCAATTTTTGTGAGACAGTATACTCTAACGTCTAACGCTAACCTATAGTGACAAAATTTTGAATTGACTCTTCTTTTATTAACAATCGGAATCAGTTCAGTTCGGAATACACAGCAAATACTCGTAATGTTAAATTGCAAATGTTCACTAAATATACGATCTCGATCGAACAAATGGCGCCATCTACTAATGCATATTTTTGAAATTTATGTAGGAGGTACCGCTGCTTGAGCTCAGTTGAGAATATTTATTGATTAGGTAAAATAATTTGAAAAAGTTTGTAAGCCCATTAACATAGCATCAACAAATAAATTTATTGTTTTTAAATAACGTCTAAAACTTATTTAAATTCATATGTACAAAAAAAACCCCTAAATTATAAAAAATAATGGAACGAACAATGGATGAATATAAATTTATAAAAAAAAAAATCATATTAATAATTTGAAGTATTAAAAATTGGTTCAATCAAATTGGAGGCAATTAAAGGTATATTATGCAGTTTACCTTCAAGACTTCAAATATGATGGATTATTATAAAATTCAATTTGAAGAGCATTCAACAGTGAATATTTCATAATTAAATAGCATTAGCCAGAGTTTATCTTTGTATTTAAAGTTTCTAAATTTTTAGGTCGCAAATTACAATTGGAAAAATATCCCAGACTATGGTCCCCAATTATATTTAATTCAACAAATACCTAATTATTTTAATAAAATAAACTAAGTATTAAACCCAACTCAAAATATTCATGTTTTTTTAGAGAAACTCAGAAGAAATTATAAATTATCTATATCTATATAATTAAAAACCAATAATAAAAATATTATAATAATTATTGGTATACTATATATAATAATCCGTACAAAAAAGTATAACAAATAAAAACATTTAAAAAATCAAATCTCACTTCCAAAAAACATTTTATAATAAGAATAAAACGTATTTAATATTTTTTTTTTGTAAATCAACTAACTTAGAAATAAGAAAAAATATCTTTGGTACTATACTATCGCCAATATACTTCAGCATGTGACCAAGCCCGCATTTTTTTCATAAACTTCAATCGCCACAATTCGCCATGGTCATGCATTACTACTATATACATATATGTTAAGTCATCAGAAAGTCTACTTTTTTTAAAAGTATTAGTTTCCTTATATATAAAAATAATATTTATCTGTGTTTGTTTTCATATTTATATATACATAAGTAGAAAAAGAAACATATATATGTATATATAAATAAAAATGTTGAAATATAACGACAAATCTGTAGGTATACTTTTAATTATTATAACTAACTATACAATACTTTGCGCTCTATAGTACAACACACTCAACTACACAGTAACAAATTACGGAGCAACGAACGGCAACATTTGGACGTCACTGTATAAAAGAATGGCTTACCATGATAAATAACTGTATGCAAGCGGTCGTTCACCCACCATTTGACCTATATAATACGGTTGAAAAGTGGAACACTATATGCCAGCTGATCGGAAACGCAGAGAATTAACAACACTACTAAGCGAATTTTATGCGAAGCGCATAAATATAAACATCAATAATATAACACCAACACAAATAAAACATACAAAAAAGTGGAAAAAACTAACAAAAATATTAGCGGCCACCATAGAAGATTCGGTTAAATTTTAATCTGGTCTTGGATGCGCTTATAAAGCCAATGTGACGGAATATAAAAGAGGTTTATCGTTAGAGAATTATAGATCTATCTATAAGATATGATTGAATATGAGTAAATAAATATACAACACAAATTAAGAACAATATGTGGAAAGTAACACTACACATATACAATATTTTTATTTATCGTTTTTATTAATACACCTAGTAAATATATATTTATATATATATATATATATTATAGTTTTTGTACATATAAATATAAATTACAAAGAGATGAAAATTTCGCGCCAAATTGAAAAAGCAAACACATCCGATGAGAACCAGTGAAAGTACATCCGCGGAAATAACTTGTTGCACTTGAAATCATTCCATGTTTAAAGTTCAAGTTTATAAAAACAATTTTTCTACCAAGTTTCCAATTGCGGATAAATATAATTTTTATGTTATATATAAAAATGTATAACTGGTAATATAAATTTAGCAACCATTTTAAATAGAGATTGTATAGATTGTATTTTTTTTTTGTAATGTACTTATCATCGCTCAAATTATGATACTGATAACTTTTATTCGAGTTAGTATTTTACCTTGTACCTAGTTAATTTAAATATTGAAAGTTTTACTTGTACATGATAGTCTTTATAGTTACTTGATTCCGGAGATATTTTAATTAAGAATATCATCTTGTTAATATGTTGGTTTGTTATATATATTATGATAAATTTGAATAGTTGGCATTAAACAGTTTTCTCTTAAATTTAAATTATAAAATAAGAGCAGTTGAATATGGATTTATATAATATATTATTATATACAATATAATAATAAAGAATACAATCGCCTGCCATAAATAAATGAAAATTCTAGAATGAGAATTTTCCATTAAAAAGTCAACTTTCACAACCAAATTCAAAATATAATTACTTGTTATATTAACATTTTAATTAAAATAAATTCAATTTCATTGAAATGCAATGAAGAGACTTTTGTTCATTAGGTAAAGTTGGTAAAGACCAATAAATTTTTTACAACCCTATCATCATGTAATTATTTGGGAAAGAAACGTTCCTATCAAAACAACAATTATGAATGCAAATGTAAATGACTTGTTAAATTTTTAAACGGATTTTGGATTCTATCATTAATACGCCAATTTCATGTTACAATAACCTTTTAGTTTAACTACACAAAAAAATTAAATATAAATCGTATATTTAAGCATGGACCCACTAAACCTAACGACCAGACTTGATTTTTTATTATGGTTCATTTTGTCACAACACATTCCGACTAAAACCCTTGAGTAGCTACTTTATGTGCACTTTGAGGGACCTGTTTGACGAAATTCTCATTGCACGATATCAAAAAGAGGAAAATCCACACAAAACGTCTTGGCGGAACTCAATGCTTAAGAACATACTCACCTTATCAGAACTCGGTAACTAGAAAGCAACGGTGAAACCGTGCGAAGGGTTGCACAGGTAGGAGTCCTGTCAACATTTCAATGGAATTCGTTAGTGGAGTCACTTCTGTGCAAACTCAATCGAAACGGGTACCCAAGCATCGGCTTTGCTGATGATGGGAACATTTCTAATTCAAGACTAGCACCTAGATATCTTATACGAGTTTATGACATCTGGTCTTGGTACTCGGAACACAATCTGTCGGTGAACCCTGGTAAAAGCGAGTTCAATACGGAACCGGGTTAGTTGACACAATGAGTTGTATGTCATCATACGAGCCCAGCAGAATAAAAGGATTGGGTTAACCAGAAAAATCTATTCTGTCAGTCAAGCAGCTGTTAAAGCGCTTAAATCGATTATTGTTATCTCACGGTTGGTGGAGGAATCAGTGTCGGATACCCTTCTTCAACAATAGTTTTTCTATATGCATAAAGTTAATGGGTTCGACTGGCCCACCGGTCTGCCGAGAAATATTCTAGTCGGCCGATTATTTTTATATGATGAAGGTTGATGTGAAGAGAGAAAAAAAGTGGGACAATAATTTAAATAAATTATTTTGTTCTATACCATTAAATTTAATCTTAACCTTAATGAAATACTATAATATAACTAGGTAACAAAACTTCTTAATTCGAATAAAGATGAAGTAGTAATTAAGTTATTTGTAATGGTGAATTTAATATATATTTGATTAATTGAAATTAAATAATCATACATAGTGTAGAAAAGTAACTTTTGTACTCTCTTTCACATAGTGTAGAAAAGTAACTTTTGTACTCTCTTTCATTTACTTAAAGAAAAGTGATCCGGTACGGTATTATGCCCAGTCCAAGCCCGATTCTACCAGAATAGGTAATATCCAGTTTTCTAAGTACAGGAATCGTATTGTTTCCATCGACGCTTCCTAATCGCATTTTCTTAAATTATACATCTTCCTAATTGCCACAATAAATTGCACACATAAATACGTTTTCTATATAATTCAAATTGTTTTCGCTACGAATCCTAAACTATTACTATTAGTCTACCATTCCATACTACTTTTATAACAAAAATACTTGCTTTTTAAATATACATATGTAATAAAAAGAAAAAAAATACATGCTTCTCTTATTCATTGCTTTTTTTACATCAAATATTCTCAAAATCATATAGTATTTATTTATATAATTTGAAACGTGTATTGAATAGTATGATTAAAGTAAATTTAATAGAGATACAACAATTATTTTATATCATGTACGATGTACTAGAAGCCACTAATGAAAATCGCACTAATCCCGAAAACTGTAGTCTGCACCTTTAGGAGCATCTTGGATAGCCAATTTGAGTTTCCGAATTATATATAATTATATGTTTTATAGCATTTCAATGAAATTGTCATACATATTAGTTTGTAACCTAGTTGCTAGTTGGTGCCTATAAAATTTAGGGACGGCAGTTGTTAATCTTTCAATAAAGTACTTGTACTGTTTGTTACTAACATACTTTTAATTAATAACTAACTACGAGTTATCTGCCAACCCTACTTATCAGCTTTTTTTCTGTAAGAAAGTTAAATATTTAGGTTAATATTCCAAATTCTAGAATATATTTTATGTAAAATTCATTTTTTTTTTTTTTTTTTCAAAAACAATTAAAATTGTTTTGCTATTATGAAAGAATTGTTATATTTTTATGATAATCAAACATTTATAAGAATTTAGTGAATAACCAAGCGAATCGTGTGTCCAACGCGAAATAAGAGACAAATAATCGAAATTATATTTATTTTTCTATTTATATTTTTTACACTTTTTTGATTATCAATATACAAAAAAAAAAAACAGAATCAAATTCATTGTAATGTACATTGTCCATTTTTATTTAAAATTCAAGTTTTAGGTAAAAACTGGAAAAAAAAGTAGAATGTAAAATTTGAGAACAAAATTTGAACTTAAAAAGTAGAATATATTTTAAATAAGAAAAAACCTTGTTACATACAAATACAACCTTTTCAGTAGTTTTTCCTTGTTAAATGATTTCAATTTAGAAAATCATAAAATTTTAAGACTTTGTAAAACTAGATGGCTGTCCTTGGAAAATGTTGTACTAAGAGTTTTGGAACAATGGAATGCTTTAAAAAAACATTACTTTATCCTTTATTGTTTCGAAATTACAGAAAATAAAGATTTGACAGCGCATAAAATTCTTGAGTTTCTAAGTAATAATGAATACAAATTATATCTACTTTTCTTGAAATATATTTTGAAAGTAGTAAATGATTTAAATAAAAAATTTCAATCCGAAAAACCGGAAATACAAAATATATATTCTTCTGTATATGATATTTATACATTAATTTTAAAAAATTTCATTAATTATAATCAAATACATTTAGATGTTGATATTCGTAATGAAGAAAATCATCTCCCATTAGAATCAAAGTATTTTTCATTAAATTTTCAAGATCTTGAAGATACTTTTTTAGAAGAAGATAAATATAAAATAACTAAAGTGAAGAAGAATTTAATTAAGTTCTATATAGAATTATGCAGCCAAATAAAAGCAAGATTTCAACTTGATAGTAATAATAAACTAAAAATATTAAAGTATTGTAAAATTGAAGAAATTATTTCGGGTACAATGCCTTGTATTCTACCACTTTTGAAAGAATTTCCTTTTCAGCAACCTAATATTAATATTGAGACATTAAATGATCAGTGGCGTTATCTTGTAGGAAATAAAGAAATTTTGAATAAAATTCAAATTTCTGAGGATGTAGTTGATAACTGGAATCAACTAAAAAAAATAAAAAATAACTCAGAATCATTAATGTTCAAAGAATTAGCAGAGTATATGATTACATTGGTCTCTTTACCACATAGCAGTGCTCCAGCAAGTGGTAACACTGTTCCTCCTTAAACAATTTTAATTTTTAGAGCAGTTTATTGACAGTGTGGTGTAAGTTGGGCATGGGTAAAGGCGGAGGTTAATTTTTAAAATGTTTTGCTTTGTGACTTTTTTATAGATATTGTATATATGCAAGACGTGTTGTAATGTTGCTCTTGACAGTGGTAGGGGCTTGGTATGGTAAAGGGGGGTTGGTATTTTTTTTTAGATATCTAAAAAGGACTAAAAAATTAACCAATTCGGTATTTTTCATTATAATTTTCTTTTATACAATTGCAAGATTTTACAGTAAAAATTAAATCTCAGGCGGTACGGGAAGGGTAGATTTAATGTTTTTTTATATTCTACATGTAACTTTTAAAGTGCTTACGCAACGTAAAAAAATAATTTCACTTACAGGAAGAAAAATTCAGAAGGGATTTGCAATATTCAAC
>CAWUCQ010000116.1:0-19912 GCA_963920725.1 Rhamphomyia laevipes
AGCCATCATAATAAAATGGAAGAGAGATCAGTTCTTATTGAAGTATGTGTATTTCGAAACTATTCTTTAACCATACCCACTATTCGAATTGCTTTATATTATACCACCACTCTACTTAAATAAAATCCATCAATCCAGGGACGCGCGGTCATCCGTGTGCAATTTTTTCTAAAATTTCTATAAAATTTATTATTCCGTAAACCACAACTTTAGCGAAATTATAATCTTTTAAAAAAAAATTATTCGGTTGGCACAGTTGAGTTGATGAGATTTGAAATGATGGTTTGTAAATATCAATCACAATACAAGTATAGAATATAAGTATAGGATATGTTGGTTGGTTGGTTTGCAGTGATGGAAGGATTCAAAACTCCTACACGTTTTGTACCACTCCCTATGATGGCTTATTCTACCCTATCTAATTCATCTCTCTCATGAACGTAATTACGTAAGCCGGTTTTAACCTGCCCGTCTCCTCCATTCCGGTCAAACTATGACATTCAAGTTTTAAATCGTTTATATATCTTAACGCAGAGCAATGACAGAGCGGGAGTTCTAGCGTTTCTTCCTCTTCCCTACATCCTTTTTCCGTTAAACCTAATCTTTTCGTATGCTATAGGTATAGAATCTAACCAGTGATGCCAGCACAGCACACAATACACTAATGGATGGCGGACGCCTGATTCAACAACCCCCAAATAATGTTTTATATGTTAAATTGAAATACCTACGTAAATTTAAATACGTACATTGAAATAGAATGATAACCAATAACCTGCATACCACTATTTCATTTTATAAAAATGGCTTGAATGAAGACCATAAAATTAAAATTACTCTATAAAATAAATTTGTATATTATATCAAAAGTTATTGAGATGATAATTATGATTAAAAATTTGATTTTTTAATAATATAGAAGTAAAAAAAAAAACTAACAGCAAAATACAAAACAATAACACAAAGTTCCGAAGAACTCAGAATGAGAATTTACAAATGTTAAGAGTTCTTGAATTTCAAATAAAATAATGTAAACAAAAAATGATTTTATTTTATTACAATATTTTTAGTTTTAAGTAAAAATGAGACAAAAATACCTTCTATAAAAAATAGTTTATGTTTCGGTCGGAAAAATAAAATTTAGTTAATTTCACTATTTAGAATCATTTTCTAGATTTGTCATATAAGATTTTTTTTTGTAAAATTTTATTTAAAAAAAATTTATATAGCGAAAAAATGGATCCTCCCCTTTCTCTTTTGTTGATGCAATTATTAAAATTATATTTAATACAACTATATATTATGTGTGTGTAAATGCTATTAAGGTTACTATGGAAATCCTGTTAAGGGTTAATATATCAATTGAAAGTAAATGATTGGCTGAAATGTAATATGTACTATATATATTTTCTCATTTGTGATGATACCAAAAATAATGAATATTTATTTAAGGAAGTTATGCGCAATAGCGCAATAGAATATAGATATATTCAATAAAATTTGGAAGTGGGGATGACGTTTATATTAGAGAGAGATTAGAGAGAGAGTACAGTTCTAATAAAAAAATATATTTTGAGTATGGGCAAAAGAGTAATGCTCAAAAACATATCATTATCTTGATTTACACATTAAATTATATAGGTTTTTGTCAATTTATATGGTATATTAACACTACAAAAACTTTTTAAAAACCATTAAGAAGACTTTAGTATATTAAAACAGATTTGAGTAATATAACTATGGCTTATTACTTATTAGAAAATATATTTAAAAAAGTTCGGTACAAATTGTCTACCAATGTTTACCACAATCTTAATGATTACTCATTCATTACTTACTCCGTTTATTCTGTTTGTACGGTCAAAATTATTGTATTTTTTTTATAGAGAACCACTAATCATTTTTATTCGACTTTTTTCTGATGGTATGTCCATAGTTCTTCTCTATAGTTTTAGAGAAATAATAATCTTTTTCCTTATAGGAATAAATTTATAAATTCCTTAGATTTAAGAAATTTTACAGACCTTGCGCCATCAGATTATTTTAAAAGAAAATATTCAATATAGAAAATTTCCCCTCAAAATTCCAATTACGACATTAAGTTTTTACAGAAAATTGTTTCTTTTTAAGATAAATGCAACATATTTTCAGAATCTGCCTTCATACCATAAATTACCATAAATTAGTATAAAATAATAAGGTTAAAGTTATTGGTTCTATTCCACTTCTTATACATTTCAAAATTTCAGAAACCATAAACCAAAAATAATCTCATCAAAAGAAAAAAAGTATCTTTTATTTTTCCGCTGATGTTGTTGCTGATAATATATATAGTAGTTAATAAAATATAAAAACAAAAATAATAATAATGAGTATTTGATGATAATAAATTGATTATGGGTGGTTGTGAAAATGAATACAATTGACCAACCAAAACAGGGAAAACGAGACAAACATATAGAAATTTATACATACATATACAAATACTATATTACTATATATATAACAGTTTTCTATACATACCGTTTTTTACATATTATCATCTCAGGATGCGGTATTCTTTATTCGTAAACTGTGGTGTGTGTATTTTCAAAAAATGTAGAAATCAACATGATATAAAAGGAGTTTTATTGGTGATGATGATGATGAGACGATTGATGGTGTTTTGTGCACATGATCTTTAATTTCGTTATAATTTTATTTCTGGGGAAAAACATTTTTTTTGTTATATCATTTTAAGTTCGATCGGCCCGGAATACGTACGGATGTTTTATTGTATCGAATCATATCAAAATAAATAAATTTTTCAAAGGATAATTTGAAATTTTTAATAAAGCGTGCGCCATTTTTTTTAGAAGAAAGTTTAGATTGTAAAAATATAATAATAATATTAATATTTATGTATATATAGTACATACATATATAATGTTAAAGAAATGAAAAATATATCATCAAATTTAAGGATTAATCATCACCTTTACTGTTGTTCACAAAACAACAAATAACTTTTCAAGTTCCATTTTTTTTTTGATTTTGGTATTAACGTAATCAAATAAATTTAATTTCAAAAATTACATTACCGAATTAAAAAAAAAAAGAAAGTTTTATGAAAATAAAACGTGCATATGTAAATGTCGGGAATGTTTATAAAATTAAATAATTAAACACAATAAAAAAGGATATTATCTAATCTTTATATATATATAAATGTTGAACACAGTGTACAATTAGTTATATTATAAGATTATAGTTAATTAGTTATACTAAGAATATTGATTTGGTAAAATATTGATTAGTGTATATAGTAATATATTTTCAAAAATAAAATAAAATATTTATAGAATTTTAATTAGAAAAGTGTGTTTTACTAATTTAATTTTATAAATTAAATTACATAATTAAAATTTATAAAAATAAATTTATTTAAATAATACAAAATTGTTTTTTGAAAATCCGTCATTATTTTCGAAGCATTCTTACGAAATCCATTCAGCTCCAAATTGGATTTCAAACAACACAATTGTGCCGGCGGCACTGGTAACGGTGGTGGCGTCGGCAATCATCACACTAGTGGACATAATAATACAAATAGTAGTGGTGGACCTGGTGGTAATGGACCTGGTGGGCCACATTCAATAATTAGTAACGGACCAGGTAGTGGTGGTGGTAATTCAACAAATGGTCCAATTAGTTTAAATAATAATACTTCAAATACAAATAATAATAATATATCACATCCATCAAATTCATCTATTAGTCTTGTTGGTGGTAGTGGTGGTGGCGGACCAACATCAAATTTAGGTTTAAGTCCGCAATCCAGTGCCGATTCACAACAATTTAATATATTTCCAGCAATATTTAGTCGCCAATTGAATTTTTCAGCAGCTGGTTCTTGTGCTCAAGGTAAACTAATGGATGAATTACGACCAAATTTAGTTGGTGGATTATTAGGTTTACAACAAGGTTTATTAGAAGATCATGCATTATCACATAGTAATTTACAGCATGGTGGACAAGATACAAAATTTATGTCATTTCAAGATAATCGTTTAATGGGTATAACATCATCACATGAAAATCGATTATTAGGTTTAGCACAACAGCAACAGCAGCAACAACAGCAACAGCTTCAACAACAACAACAACAGCAGCAAGCTCAACAAGATAGTCGGACAGCATCAGTTTTAGCATCTATTGATAAAACATCATCTGTTGGTGGTATTGTTAATCATCAGCGAAAATGTAGTAGTACACCGGAAGATTTTAGTTCATTATATACTGGATTACCAACACCTGGAATGGATTCATCGTCACATCATCATACTCCAGCACATACGCCACCGACAAGATTATCTGATCATTCTTTATCTGGTAAATATTAAATTTATTTTTGCCTTAAATTTATTATTATCCTTAATTTTAGCAGATGATAATCTAGAATTCTTCTTCTTTTATGTTTCGTTCTATACAGTAGATTTAATCCTACATTGGATTGTTATGTTCATAAACAGTTAATAATGCCATTTACTCTTTCAAGTGTATTCTAATCTCTTTATAAATATTTGTCATTTAGACAGGATTATTATCAACTTTCCCCTTAAATGGTCAGTCATACATTTATATTGGCCAACAATGCAATTATGCGAAACGACTAATCTTTATTGTATTATAGAAACTGACCATAATACCATACAATAAAATTCTGACAATCCTTCCATATACGACAAAGAATAAGTACTTCCTTCATGCAGATTCCGTATGCATCAGGGCAATTCAATTTATGGAAAATTTAGAGTTTGTAAACCAAAGGTTTTTTTTACTTACTTAGGGTCTCTCAGGGTAAAATAATTATTTATTTATTGACTCTTCAACTTAATAGTAATATATCTATAATTATTCCTAAATTTGTTAAGTAAATTTTATGAATTTTATAAAAAAGAAACAGTGACTGAAATTTTTTTATAAGGCGTGCATTATAAATAGTAGTTGCTTTGCTTGTTGGATAAGATAACCACATATTATGAACTAGTGTCTCGATTTTGTATTGCAGGTAGGCGTAATTTTATTATAGAATTGTTTACAATTTGTTGTTCAATTGATCTTATAGTTGTCCGAACAAGTATTATTCTTTTATTAGGCTACACGGAATTTCATTGCTGTTACAATTATCCATAAACTCTCAGGGTTATTAAGATGAAATTTATTATCATTTTTTATATATTTTGACCTACCCAGAAAAAACTCTAAGAGAATCAGCTGTTTTAGATATAAGAAAAATTTATTTTTTTAGATATAAGAAAATTTAATTTAGATATAAGAAAAATTTAATTCTTTAGTATATAAGTATAAGTATATATACTAGTTTTTTAATACTTGTCTTATTTCAGCAATATTAAATTTAGTTTGTGGCCATACCAATACAAATTTTCGAAAGAATTATTCTAATCTTTTTATATAATACAATATAAATAAATACAATCAACTCTAATTCCTACACATGTAACATATTACATTATTTAATTTTCCACCTTCAAAAATTTAATCCTCAAATTAATCTTTAGATTAATCATAAATATTTTATGTTATAAGTATAGCTTTTAATACATTTAATATATTGAAACCCTCTTATATAATTAAATCAAAATACAGTGATTATTATTTGTTCTATTCCTATGAAAGAATATTTTACAAAAAAAATGAATTTACAATTAAACGCGACTTCTTATTTAATTATACAATAAATATGACCTTTTTATGGATTTTCATAACAGCAGCAGCTCAGGTATTTTCCTAAATGAATTTTCAAATATAAAATATGACATTATGTTAACCTTTCTTGAAATTTACATAAATTATCTAATTTGCATATTCATATTTTTCCATGGGACGTTATGAAATTTCATAAGGATTCTTTTTTCATAAACATTTATCATGGATAACATTAAATAATGTATAAAGATAATTTCGAGATTATTTCATAGTGTAATTTGAATTTACTTAAAATGTATATAATAGTGTATACAATCTTCCATTAAGGGTCAAAAAATTGGCAAATTTAAAATTCTCTGATAATTTTTAATGCACAGTTTATCACCATTTTTGGATATTTAAGCATTTAATTTCTGTTTTTATGTTAATAAACAAATAAGTTAGGGCAACAACTTTTTAGAGTCGTTATAACATAAAATTTACAATTATTCTAATTTAATGTTTACAATAATAATAATTCTTATTTGCATAACAAAATTGAATTAATTTTATGTTTTTTTTTCAAAATAAAAATTTCTAAAAAATATTGGAATTGGAATCAAAATTGCAAAATGTATTAATAAAAATAAAATTCCGCAAGATAAGTATTAAATTTTTGCGCCTATAATAAAAAGTTATTCATTAACAATGTCATAAGAGAAATATTATTCAAATTTGGAATTTCATAGCATAGTATCAAAGAAGAAGTTAAACCACTTAAACTAATTAAACAATATTTATTGCTCATCTAGTTATAATAAAACTGAAAAAATATACTAATGTGTCAGGTATTTTCCAAGAAGTTTATTATTATTATATTGACTAGTTTACAAAGGAAATTATAATTTAAAATTCATATAAGTAGAGTAGTTCAAATTTCAATAAAGGCTAACTGTGGTAAGGAAATCAACAATAAACAGTCCTAATAGTTTTTTTTTGTGTCGTTACATTAGTTAATATTATTTCAATATTATAAAAAAATATTTTTTGTTAATACATAATTTTGATTTTAATTAATTTCACGGATGGTTCGGTAATTTGTAATTATTTTTTTTAACAATAACTGTGAAACACTTTTAATGCGAATGCATACGTTCCAAACACATTAACTTATGAAAATATGTATATCAGCAATTAAAACGTAAATGATGCTTTTTTTTTGAATATTTAATGCGTTTAACGTCTTACTGGTTGTGAAATTTGTTTAACTATTTTTTAATCGTGAATACATATTCATAATATCATGTGTATATATGAAACAATAAACTTTCGGGACGTTAAATATAACTTTGTTATATATGGAACAAGTTGCATTAAAATAAAACATTACTAAAATTATTTTAACTATCTTTATAATAGTGTGAATATAATTTTAAATAACTTAAGGTCGTGAATTATTATTAATAACTACTTAGAGTTTATTAATTGAAGTATTATTGTTGATATGATTTACTTCTTTGTGTATTTATTTAATTGTTCTTTTTCTCGGAAACCAAACTGGTATGAGTAATTTTTAATAATGTACTGTTTGTTACAAACATATTGTTAATTACAAAATACTGTTGGATACAAATCACTGTTGAACATAACTACGAGTTATCTGCTAACGTGCCCCTAATTAGCAGTTTTTTCCTGGATTTTGAGCCATTTCTAATATGTCATAATATGTGAAACTTTATATTTCAATGAGATTTATATTTAAGAACTTCTCAGCACAATGCTAATTTACCAAAAATTTTAAGTACATATTTTCATTTTAAGGTTTTAAATAGTGCGTATAAGTTTATAGGTTATTCGTCCTTATTCAATTTTGATTAGTAAACAACGCATGTATAGAAAATTACAAATGGATTTTTTAAATATAATTATATACCTTAGGAATATGATAAAATACTATTGCTGAGCTGTATCAATATTTCATTCCATCATAAAAAATTATAATCAAATTATTTGTTTTACTTTTAATGCAATTAGTTTAAAATTATAAATATGTATTTAGATTCATGAAATATAATTTTTTTAATTTATACATATATTATATATGATAGCTCATCCCTCATCGTATTATAAATTCGATAATGCGACAAAAGCTAATTTTGTATTGAATTTTATTTATGCATTAAAAAAATTGATTAAAAAATTCTGACAATTATTTGTTATCATCATCATCATCATCATCATTTGGATCTACAGTCCACGGTTTTCAGAATTTTTCTTTCAATATTTTACCAAAGTTCTTCCAGTAACGAACTGCTATATCTGTCAAGTCTTGTGCGATATTATCTACCTATCCCTGTCTTGAACACCTCTGTGTGGTCTCTCTGGTGGTGCTACATTAAAAATAGATTTTTCGGGCATTCTACTTAAATGTGCAGCCCACTTTATACTTTGGCTTTTCATAAATCGAGTTATATCCTCCCCACCTTTTAGTTCTAGTAATTCGGCATTTGATGTATGTATATAATAATCGTTTTCAAATATGGGATCTCTTTTTTCAGAATTTTTCTTTCAATATTTTATTTAAATCTTCCAAAGTTAATTGTCATATTTCACCACCATAACTTACCACAGGCCTAATTAGAATATTATACATTTGCATTTTACATTTTCTTGTTAGTTATTTGTATTTTAATAATATATGATACGCAAAATAACACTTTCCTGCTTGAATTCTATACTTTCAATACTGTGTACTGCATATTTTTTGTGTTATTTACTTCGTACGCCTAAATAATCAAAACTGGTAATACTTTCAAGATTAAACTCTTCAATTTTTATAGACTGCAAAATTATCTTCTAGCATCCAGGTATAGATATTTAGTATTTAGTTTTATTTACGATGATCTTTAATAGTCCACTTCTGGAACATGATTCTTTTCAATATTTATGAAAAAAAAAATTGTACTCGTCAACTTCTTTATAGATAATTTAATTTATTTCTGAACATTCACCCCTATGATAGAAGTCGACTCGACTCTCGCCTCTCAACTCGCCTTTCGCCTCGCCATTGGACTCGACCGACGACTCATTTGGTATGATTGAAGTCGCCTCGCTATTAGGCGAGTCGAATGTTAAAAAAACGGCAACTCGTTGCTTATTATTTTGCTTCATTGACATTAATTTTTAAGTTTTTATTTAAATTTTTTGAATTTTATTTTTATGGTGTAAAATTTCAATTTAAAGTAAAATAATTTTAATAAAAAAAACTGTGGTACAATATATTATTGTTAAGAAATTTGTGTTAAACAAATATAAATTAAAACAAATTTAAAATATTAGTTTTCAAATTTTGTTGTATTTTGTTATTAAATAATAAAGTTTAAAAATGAGCAGCATAGAATTATTCATATTCAATCATATTTAAAATAAAATAATTTGAAAATTTTAAAAATATATTTTTTTATATAAATATTGCATATTATATAAATATTTCTATGTATTTTTTATAATTTCACTTACATATTTTAAAATTTAATATTTAACAAAAAAAAATCTATAAAAAACTATAAAATCTCACTCAATAATTATTTAAAATTCAATATAAATTTTTTAAAATAACTTAAAAATCACTTTAAAAAAAATCCCAACTTTTTTTGATATAAATTTGTTCTGGTCGCCCAAAAATTTCTGGTCGAGTAAAACGGCGACTGTAGTCGCCAAAAAGCGAGTCGAGAGCGACTTCCATCATACCGAATATTCGCTAAAACTCTCGCCGGCGATTGTTTGGGCGACTTCTATCATACCAAATTGTCAAAGTCGAGTCGACTTCTATCATTGTCATAGGGGTAATTATGTGTACTCAAATTTGCCGAAATAAAACTCGTGGCCGATTTTTTTCTATATGCTTTTGTTTTTCTAAAGTTCAGTGTACATGTTTCAGTATTCAGTGTACAGTACCTTTTCACTAAGTTTCTATATTCGTAGCATATTTAATATAATATTTTTAAGTCCAGTATTAATTTCAAAATATTAAATTGGACTTCAGCAGATAATATAACTACTGAAAAAATGATTTTATGTATGATAATCAGGGGTCGAATTCACTGAATAGATATCGAGTATACGATATCGAAATTTGTGGTATTTGGGATGATAGCACTCGATTGATCGAGCATTCAAACGATAATTTCATTCGATACATATTTTGATATCGAGTGGTCGATTTTTTATGTTTTTTTTTTTGGAAAATAGTATATTATTTTAGAAATAATGTAAGTAAATATAAAAAAACAATTATTATTAATAATATTTTAATAAAAAAAATTAATAAATGCGGTGTACACAAACTGTTGCGGTGTACACAAACTGTGAATATAAAGTCATTTTATATACTTATTTTATTTATAGGACGAATTGCAATAAAATCAACCAAAAACAAAAAATGAAATGTTGGTATCATCCACTAGCTATAACAAAGTAGCCGCCAACATTGATGATGATAAATAACCTTACAGATTATCTAATTTATTTAACACATAAATAAATGCTTCCTTTGTAAATCAAAATCTCATTTTGAATCTAAAATAAATTTATTTTGTAGTCATAGGTAAAAAATCGCAAATTTAATTGTTAAATAAAAATTAGTGTTGTTATCCAAAGCCAATGGACTGGATTGCTGGAATCTCTTAACTGCCTTCTTCTTACACTTCTGCAAGTACTTGCTTCATTATCATCAGAAGATGATGATAAGCATAACTCACTCATATCTAAACTATTTTTTTTTTATTTATATTTATTTTACTTTACACAATTAACGAAAACCCTTATTATATAAAAAAAAATTATCTTTCGACTTTCAAACTACGAAAATTTCGCATTTTGATATTTCAAATTGTAGTAAAATCTACTACGACTTTTTAAAAATTTCGATTTGATTGCAATCGACTGCAGTAATTTGATTTTTTTTTCTCGAGAATCGTGATCGAAATTTTTACTCGATTATCGTTATACTCGATATAGTCAGAGAATCCGACCCCAGTACAAAAAATATCATAGTGATTTAAATATACGAATGAATTTATAATTGAATAAGCCATAAATCTATAATTTAAAAATGTCAAATAATAGTAAAAGTCTGGCAATATTAATTGTTATGCAAAAGGACCAAGCTCAGTTAAATAAATATATAACTTTCTAATACCGTAGTAACCCACAACACTATAATGCAAATTTAATAATCGCAGGCGTATTCAATGTAAAACACAATATTCTAAAATATCGAGAATCTATGATTTCATACTAAAAGTTGACATTTTATTTAATGCAAAACATTAAAAAGTATAATAGATTATTGCAGATTTACACTAACTTATTTTCTTAGTCAGGGGTCGGATTCTCTGACTAGATATCGAGTATAACGATAATCGAGTAAAAATTTCGATCACGATTCTCGAGAAAAAAAATTCAAATTATGGCAGTCGATTGCAATCGAATCGAAATTTTTAAAAAATCGTAGTAGATTTTACTACAATTTGTAATGTCAAAATGTGAAATTTTGGTAGTTTGAAAGTCGAAACATAATTTTTTTTTTATGGATAATAAGGGTTTTCGTTAATTGTGTAAAGTAAAATAAAGTAAAGTAAAAAAAAAATAGTTTAGATATGAGTGAGTTATTATTATCATCATCTTCTGACGATAATGAAGGAAGTATTTGCAGAAAGGGTAAGAAGAAGGCAGTTAAGAGATTCCAGCAAAGAGATTCCAGCAAAGAGATTCCAGCAGTCCAGTCCATTAGCTTTGGATAACAACACTAATTTTTATTTAACAATTAAATTTGCGATTTTTTACCTATGACTACAAAATAAATTTATTTTAGATTCAAAATGAGATTTCGATTTACAAAAGAAGCATTTATTTATGTGTTAAATAAATTAGATAATCTGTAAGGTTATTTATCATTATCAATGTTGGCAGCTACTTTGTCCGCTTTAGCTAGTGGATGATACCAACATTTCATTTTTTGTTTTTGGTTGATTTTATTGCAATTCGTCCTATAAATAAAAGAAGTATATAAAATGACTTTATATTCACCATAACAGTTTGTGTACACCGCATTAATTATTTTGTTTTATTAAAATATTATTAATAATAATTGTTTTTTATATTTACTTACATTATTTCTAAAATAATATACTATTTTCCAAAAAAAAAAACAATTCGATATCAAAATATGTATGGTTTGAATGCTCGATCAATCGAGTGCTATCATCCCAAATACCACAAATTTCGATATCGTATACTCGATATCTATTCAGAGAATTCGACCCCAGATCGTCGCGTATTCAAATAAAGATAATGTGAGGTTTCATTCTTATGAGGATTGCTATATAGATGACATTAAACTAATTTCAAATTTATGAAATTTTGAACAACATTGATACCTCAGTCAGAATTCGGATTCGTAACCTAATGCATTAAAGGATAATGCACTATATATAATCAAATCAAAATTCATAGTTGCATAGTTTTAGTAAGTTTTACTTGTTGGTCATTTTTTTTAGAAAAATATGCTTTGTGAAATTTTATATATTCTGGAAATTTATAAACACATAATTTTTCTGTTTACTGTTTTATTATTTAAAGTTTAGTTTATAGATATAAGTTTTTCTAATTATTTATGTCACAGAGTAAACATTAGTGAATGTACTTACTAATAATTTTATATATTATTATCAAATTACTATACCTCTACTGAATTGATTAATTTTTACTATATAAATAATTGTGTAATTAATAACGTTTTCTATTCATAATCCGAATCAAAATCACAAAATTTTAAACTCTTGTATAGGAGAAAACTACATTTTTTGCTTCAAGTTTCCTATTCTACACATTGTTGATTGTTGCTACTCTAAATCTAAACTCTTCAATTCATTTTAACCTGACAAAATGACAATGGCAAAACAATATCCATAATTTAATTATAATTATACGTCTAAATATTAAATATTTAGAGTATGTATATGTATATAAATAAAAGCCTTTTGGTATTCGATATTTCAATTTCATTTTAATATTTATCTTCAAATTTAAAACATACTTCAAAATTGTTTTTGTAAATGTTACAGCCTTTTGTCCTTTACTAACCTGTAAACTTTACAGGTTAAAACTTTTGCATTCTTAAAAAATACAATGAAAAAATATTACTACAAGTTGTAAATACAAGTTTAATTTTGAAAATAGAACGAATAGCGTCATAATTTTGAGAATATAACGCGACGAAATGTTAGTTTTGCTAAAAAATAAAGAAAGCGGTCAATACTTTTTTTCAAAATAGGAAATGTTTAAGTAGATTTAAGGCTAAGAGACGTTTTATCCCAACTGTGAAGTTTGTTTCCCGGGAATAGACGAGCTATTAAAAGGCAATTTGGTGACGTAGTATACACGCTACTTTTGCAGGAGTAGTTTTTCTAGAGAACAATTGGTGAAAATACTTTGAACATTATATGTATATCTGGGTAAAGTCCACGAACCTTGTATAAATTGGTTCGATAGTTTAAAATTTAGATTATGATATTAAGTTATGATATGCTTATTTAGTTTATGATATTTTCTTTACCAGCTAGTCCAAATAATCCTAGGCCGTAGACCTTTGATTTATTATGACAAAAAGGTTTCTTCAAACCAAAATGGTGAACTTTATCTCGTATTATAGTGTTTCGGTGGTATGATGGTTAAAAGATGATGGTATTCAGCAAAAGATGAGCCAAAATCAGGAAGTACAAGATCTGCTGTTACCAACATAAACAAAAGCTCATATATAAGCTGATTGAAGCAGAGCCAACGTCAGCTCGTGTACTTATAAAATTATATTATTATTAACGATATCCAATCAAACATTTATCGAGTGCAAACATTTATGTATTGTTTTTCTCAAATTGTACAATTTAATTTTCATGTACTAAAGTAATGATTAAATATAAATATCAACCTATAAATATTAATTTATTTAATAACTACAAAAAAAGCTGCTAACTAGGGGGAGCAGATAACTCATAGTATGTTGTTTAACAGCGATTTATGTCCAAAAGTTTTTTGTAATTAACATTATCTTTGTAACAAACAGTGGTTTCTTCAAAAATTGCTCATCTTTATTATTTATTGATTTAATTTTATATTTTTATTTGTTTAATAATAAATAATATTATTAAAATAACTATAATAAGTATAAATATGCGTAATCACGAATCCAACCTGTGTACAAAATTTCATTGAAATTGAATAATATTTACCATATGTTCTAGAACATATGAAATATTAATCGGAAATTTTAGCATGGACCCCCTCAGACTACTAACTTCTACCTTAGTCTACACATGCGTAATCACGAATCCAACCTGTGTACAAAATTTCATTGAAATTGAATAATATTTACCATATGTTCTAGAACATATGAAATATTAATCGGAAATTTAAGCATGGACCCCCTCAGGCTACTAACTTCTACCTTAGTCTACACATGCGTAATCACGAATCCAACCTGTGTACAAAATTTCATTGAAATTGAATAATATTTACCATATGTTCTAGAACATATGAAATATTAATCGGAAATTTTAGCATGGACCCCCTCAGGCTACTAACTTCTACCTTAGTCTACACATGCGTAATCACGAATCCAACCTGTGTACAAAATTTCATTGAAATTGAATAATATTTACCATATGTTCTAGAACATATGAAATATTAACCGGAAATTTTAGCATGGACCCCCTCAGGCTACTAACTTCTACCTTAGTCTACACATGCGTAATCACGAATCCAACCTGTGTACAAAATTTCATTGAAATTGAATAATATTTACCATATGTTCTAGAACATATGAAATATTAATCGGAAATTTTAGCATGGACCCCCTGAAGGTATTAACTTCTAACATGGCCAACACATGCATAATCAGAAGGTCTACCTTTGTGCCAAATTTCATTAAAATCAGATAATAATTACATGCTATAAAACACGTCATTATATAAAATTCGGAAACTAAAACTGTTTTCTAGGAACCCCCTGAAGGTCTCCAAATTTCAGGAGAGCCAACTAGATCCCAAAATTAGCCTATATATAAAATATCTTTGAAATCGGTTAACAATTACTATATGCTGTAGAACATATGAAAAAAAAAAAAATTAAAAATTAAATCGGAAATTTAACATGGACCCCCTAATCCTACTAACCTGTAATTTGGTCAACCAATGTAGAATCATGAACTCAACCTGTGTACCAAATTTCATTGAAATCGGATAATAATTACAAGCTGTAGAGCATAAAGAAAATATTCTTCGGAAACTAAGTTGCTCATATATTAGTTTCCCATGAACGTACTGTACCTACCAACTACAAATTTGTGGAGTATCAAATAGATAAGAAAATGAAAGTGTGTGTTCAATATCATTGAAATTGGGTGAAAGGTACGGTAGATATAGATAGTTGAACTTATGAAAAGTAATTACGGATTTTTACATGGACCCACTGAAGTATTGACTTCGAATTTTACAGACACCAAGTACATACGGAAACTATCATATGTACCAAAATTTATGCTAATTAGATAAAAATTACTATATGCTCTAGAGTATACGAAATTTTAATCGGAAATTTTACCAGGGACCCCCTGAAGTTACAGACCTGTATCTTGGTAGGCTTGTGGACAATCATGATACCAACCTATGTTTTAAATTTCATCCAAATCTGAGACATGAAATTTTTTTTTACATTTTCCCGTAGAACAAAAACACGTAGGTTGCCACATAAATGGGGAAATCTAACATGGTCCCACTGAAAGGATCGATCTCATCTTGTACCGGCACCTGCGCGAGGTATGTTAGAGCCTGTGTGCCAAATTTCATTAAAATCGGACAAGCGGTTCTAGGAGATGTTGCTGCGCACATAAAAAGCGTTCGCGTACGCGTACGCGTCCCCCGGACACTTTTTTTTTTTTGCATTTTCGGACTCCCCGACCTCGGAAACGCCTAGAAAAAAATTTTGAGCGAACTTTTTTTTTTGACCATCCAACCCATCACCAGACTTCATAGTATTTCATACTATTCGTAAAATTAAATAATAAAAATATATACATAATATATATTATTATTTATAATTTGAAGTGAATTATAAATTATATTTATAATATTAAAATTTAAATTTTGAAAAAAAGTAATAATCACAAACAATTAAATGAAAATATTTTTTTCTCATTTGTATTTGAAAATGGGAGGATATTATGTAAGATACCAAGACCTCGATTTAAATCGTGGATGCGTCCTAAAATAATGCGACTCCAATTGAAACCACGCAAAGTGGATTACGATATAACAATCAAAAATATGTTTTTTCCTCGGTGTGATTCGAACCCACGACCTCTGGGTTGGGGTTGGTAGTTAAACACGCTAATCTACCGGGACCACGCATTTTTGGTCCTTAAACATATGAAAACATGTTAACCATTAAAAATAGTGATTATTAATGAACTATGATGATAAAATCAATGAATTCGAAATGAATTTATTAGATGATTTTCCAGACAACTGTAAAGTTATATTTAATGGACATAAAAAAATGGACGGAAATGCTAAAAGAAAGAATAATACTAACAATGTAAATAAAAATGTATGAATGTATAATAATTTGATATTTTATAACATTAAATTTTGCGTTTGCCATCCAATTATTAAAAGGGACAATAATTTGAAACCTATTATAGATTTTTTGTTAAAAAAGTTCTGAAATAAATAAATTTAAACTCCTAATAATTTTTATATATAAAAAAAAAATAGGTACAACTCTATAGTTGTCACTCACAAAGAGTTATTGGAATACATTCGAGCACATTAATGAATGCTCTCAAAATTGAAAAATAATAGACATCTAGCTAGGAATGTTTTTAGTTCAATTAGAGCCAGGTGAAACCCAGTGATCCTCTCTAACATAATTTTATTGTTATAGTAAAAACTTTATTGGTGTAAATTAATCTCCAAAGCTCCTATTCAATGGATGAGATCCCAAGATTTTGCTCATGTCGTCTTATTTTCCTATTGAAAGATACATAATGTGTAGGCGGAATCATGAATCATACAAATGCCCAATAAATAAAGAGATATATAAACCGAATTGTACAAATTGTAGTACAAGCTAATTTATTATAAAGATTACATATGGCTAATAATAAAAAGTTAATGAAGATAGAAGAGCAATAAATCGTTTTGTTTACAATACAATCAATAATTTAATTACTCAAACAAATCTTATTCATATTCTGGTATTTTAAATGGAAACATATAATAAATAATCGCAATATAAATAATTTTTATTATTATTTTACTTAGAGGACCTTATCATGAATTAAATCGAGAAGCCTTAAACTGATCCATAATAAGAATAAATTTAAATACAGGGTTGTATTTTTTGATTTGCATTAAAAAATTATTGTATCTAAATCTTATTTTGTAGAGAAGGCAAAGAAAAATGATAACTTTTGTGAAGTAAGTGGACTTATAAGTGACCACCAATTTGGATTAAAAGCATAGCATTTAACAATGAATGCATTATTAAAACAATCAAATATTACAGAAATAATCGATATCAACGAAGCATTTCATTCAGTTTGAAAGACAGTATATTTAAATTAATTAAAATTGGTCTGCGATTTCATGTTATCTGTCTGATTTATAATTTTTTTTAAAAGAGATATATAATTATTAGGAAGTCAAAAAATACTATAAAATTGGAGTTCATTGTGGAAGTTCAAAGGGACAATAACTGGTCCTAAATTGTATAATTTATTCTTATATCCATAACAATTAGTCGAACAGGTAAAATCATTATTTTCCAAAGCAAAGTTATATTCTTATTAATATTCTTCCGCAATTCATCTGGTATATATATCACCCAGGAATACACCTAAAAGTATAACGTGGAAATTCTTTTCCGAGATAATATTAAATATGTTAATGTAAATTTTAATAAACTTCAATAACTATGTTCAATAAATCCATATTAAAAAAGATATATATTTTATTAGCTCTGATTTCTAAGACATTTGTTGAGAGTCAAAGATTTAGCGAAAATCATCAGTATTTTTTTATAAACAACTAATTACCAGTAATAAGACAAATTAATTATTGTTTCGACACTAACTTATGCCAATATGTTAAAAATGTTCGGAACTTTTTAAAAACTAAATAAATATAAACAAAAAATACTCCAATAACTTTAAATACAAAAATAAACTTGTATATATGTACATAATTATAATAAGACCGAGTGAATTTTTTTTTTTGTAAATTTTATTAAATAGTCACTCAATATATTCAATACTATTCTATTATCATTATCTTTTACACACACTATCCAATCTAATACATCAATCTAATACATAAAACCATTTAAAAAATGAATTACATACTCTGTAGTATACACATACACATGTATGTATTTACATATATTTTAACAACGTTCCAACAAGTATACTTCAAGACTTCAACAACATTAAAAAAAAATAAAGAATCATTTAATTTACTCTAAACTCTAGGCCAGAGTACGGTCTTGGTTAAGACTCTAGACCAGAGTACGGGCTTGGTTAAGGCAATTAGGTTTGAGGAACAAAAGACAATTATAGCTAAGTGATACATAACAAAATGTCTTCCCGAAGTTCTTCGTGCTTTACATCTAAGAGGTTTAACGTTACATCAAGATAATGCTTGATGACATAGTGCAAAAGCTACTTCTATTCTACTGTTGAATATCTATAAAGAATTAAAATCCTTCATTGTTCAAATATCCAAATTATTCACTGGATTAAGCTATGTACAACTTTCGGCTATTTTTTTTTAAAAAAAACCTTTTGGTTATGATTTTTCAACATGAGACGTATTATGCAACAATGAACTTTGTTGGGGCCCTAACAACTTAACCGATTGGTGCAATACTTACTTATAGAGTTGCGGAAAGTTAAACTACACAAATATATTGTTGCAGAGGCAGATTACTTTGAACATAAATAAAAAAAAAGTTGTTTGTTTATATCTCGCAACTTTTGTTTTGGATTTTATATTTTCTGTATCGTAAAAAAATCATGTGAAACCAGCTAATGGTTTTTAGTAGTGTGATATTAATGATTTCTATGATTTCTACTTTGCAGCTACATACTTAGCATATTTTAAATTATTGTAAATTTTGAATGATTTATAGATAAATTATTTATTATCTATATTTTAATAAATACAATTAAATAACTAAAATTTATAATAATAATAAATAGTTTTAACTGGAATTAATTTGTTATTCAATAATTTAGCAATAATTGATATTAAAACATTTAACAAAAATTTTAATTTATTTTCTATACCTATGGTGAAATTATATTTGCATATATTTCTGTTTCTCTCTGCAAATTAAAAAAGTTTTGAACATTTATTAGTTGTAATATCTTTGATGAGAGGTTTGGGTTAATGCATATATTTTAATAATAGGCTATATATAGGTTTTATTCAATATTAGTGTTGCAATTGTGTAATAATAATTTTATATGACTGAATAAGATTTCTTTGATACTGTATTTAAAATTAAGAAATTTATAATTTTTATTATGAAAAAAATCAAATAAAAATAGACAATTTTAATGAGTTTAGTATATAATTTAGTGCAAAGTTTAGTGCATAATTTTTATACAATTGTTTTTAATTTATATTCTGTTATTTTATAAAGAACAAACTTATGATAATATATTTGATTTACAACACCTAATTAAATAGTATAAAAAATTTGTATAAATTGACTTTAATTTTATTAAATTGACTATACTGTGAATATTATTAATAATAAACCCTATTAATTATATTATACATACATATATATTACAAATATTTTTATTATATTTATTATATGTATGAATATATTTATAAAATAAAATAAAAATCTTTATCAATTATTTTTTAATATAATACAATTTTTGTGCATGCTCTCTCTAAAAAAAGTTTTTCAAAAAACTTTTCTAGCAGAAGGTGCATTTAAAAAACTTAAACCCGAACCAAATAGTGGAATTTCATCAGTATCCGGTGGTGTAACATCACCAGGAAGTGGAGTTTCATCATTAAGTCATCATACAGGTCATACACCAACCACAGCATCCTGCCCAACACCAGCAAGAAGAAGACATAGGACCACATTT
>CAWUCQ010000117.1:0-13276 GCA_963920725.1 Rhamphomyia laevipes
GGATGGAATCCAGTTTAATGATTTTCTAAGAGATTGAATATTTTTTTTTATATTATATATTTATTATCTTGAACCTTGCATGATTTTAATGTAAAAAGTGAGGTGTACGAATACGGTTATTACATACTGTATGTATTAAAATAATAGGATGCGGTCAAGAATCCAACCACTGCGCATTTTTCACAGTCACTCGGTCAGCGCAATCTGGTCGGATTAAAATTCAGAATACTAACATAGTTTTAGCATTTTTCGCAGTCAGGAAAAAGAGGCTTCAAAATTTTAGAGTTTAATTTGTTTTTTAATTTAATTCGTGTATATTTCATTCAAGGTGGCTGGTGAAGATGATCAACAATAAGTATAATTAAATTAGTTATGAATTTAAATAAATTAAAATTAATTTTAAGATTTCCAACGAATATGATTGACAAAGCATGGTTCAAATACGGCGAAGGGCAGTTTTCATTATAAAACAAATCACACAAAAAATTCTAATAGGTTGCAAAACTGTGCAGCGATTAAATTCCTGACCGGATTGAATATATCTATTTTTAGTGCAAAGCGTAATCTTCACTAGAGTGACACTAATTTTAAGATAACTATTTATAAATTTAATAATTAATAAATAAATTGCCTATCAAATAATAATCAACTTAAATTTCATCGAAATTTTATTTTAAATTATTCAAAGAGACACCGAAAATTTGAATTGAATGAAATTTCTTAAGTTTTTTTTTTTTTTTTTTTTGGGGAACTTAAAAATCTCAATAATTGACAAAAGGTTACCATCAAGTGTTTTGCTATTACAAGAAAATGTTTTCAATTATACAAAAAAAAAATGAATTTCATTCATGATTGAACATCTATGTCAAATAACGTTTTAATATAAATTAAACAGCAACATAACAAAAATTTTAAATTTTATATTGACATTCCCTTTATTACTCTATATCAGGCATGTCAAAGTCGCGGCCCGCGGGCCGCTTGCGGCCCGCTGCAAAATTATTTGCGGCCCATTATACATTTCCACAACTATAGTGTATTAATTAAAAAATTATAAAAAAAAAATTGAAAAATAATACCAAAAAAAAATTATTTAATAAATATACAAAAAAAATTAACAAGATAAAAAATAAATAAAGTTTTAGAACGTTTCGTTTGCGTTTCTAGTTGTTTTCTAAATATTTAAATATTCAAAACAACCCCAACAGTAAAATTATTACATATCTTGTACAATTTTCAATCTCATATTTTGAATTCTAACGAAAAGATTTGTATTAGTAGGCGGGAATTTAACTTGAACGCATTCTTCTTTGATTTATTTCTTCGCAACTATTATAGTTAAAGTTTCTATTAGCGGTAGTTGAATTTCGTTGTACTTTTATTTTTGAACACCAAACACACAGATTGTTTCAGTTTTTTGTTAAGTCGTGTTGGAGTATAGTTTTTATAAAAAAGTTATTCTAATCTGCGATTCTTTATTGAACCAAAAATATAAGGAAAATGGTATTCCAGAATTTTACGGATACTTACCTGCAGAACGTTTTCCAGGAATTCGACATTTTGTTATAAGCATATTATGCATGTTTGGTAGCACGTATATTTGTGAACAACTTTTTTCACAAATGAAGATGAATAAAACTGCGCAGCGAACCAGATTGAATGAAGAACATTTATCATCGATATTAAAAATAACATCAAGCCAAAAATTAATACCAAATTTTGATGATTTGAAAAATGAAAAACGGTGCATTATATCCAGCAAAAAATAATTTAAATTCTTATTAATAAATATCTTTTTATATGAAAAATTTTGTTTTTTGTTTTATTTCTGGTAAATTTAACACAAAATTGGAATTTTTAATAAAACTAAGAATATGTGGCCCACCAAAGGATTTGGAATACAATTTTCGAAAAAAATGGCCCGTATACCGAAATGAGTTTGACATGCCTGCTCTATATAGTCGCTTCAATAAGAAAAGAAGTTCCAAATAAAAAATGAAAAAAAAAAACACATTATTCATTTCTATTTCTTCATTTTTTTTTTCAAAATAATATTAAAATTACATAAAATCTATTTTAACTGTCTTTTCATGTCGATTATAAACCATTAAATCTATAACATTCCAAATAAAAACTTTTATCTAACTTTCAACAACACAAAAATTCTATTCGCAATTGTAATTTTTTATATAAGTAAATCAATGCATCACCAGAGTTTATTATCGTAAAATTGATTTTATTCAGTATTGAATCGCATGTACAGGGTAATATCAAAATTTTGTTATTGAAATTATACTATGCAAAAAAAAAATGTATGGACATATTCGACCCTCTATTTCAAGTTGGGGCTTAGAAAATTAGTCAATGCAAAAATATTATTCATATATCATTAGCTCGGTAACTAAATGTCCTTAATAAGAAGAATTAAAAAATAATTTAGATTTTTACGTTATTTGGATACTACAAATTTTCCAGAAAAAATTTAAATAGCGAAATATTGACGTAGTTATGTTCACTAGGTGCCACATAAAAAAAATCTTCAATCTAGGCTGTAACACTTGACATTTGAATTTCATGTACAATCTGGCAATGGTAAAAGAAAATTCACATAAAATATTCTTTTACCATTCAGATTTAACCATAAAAGTCAAATCTCAGGCGTTACGGGACGGGTAGATTGGTTGAGTTATTTGGGCCATAGGACTTTTTATGTAAAACAATTATTTCACTTGGAAAAAATTCTTCTTGATCATGGAAATCCGGTTGTCTAAAAGGGAATTTAGTTACCCATCTAATGTTATATTGACTAATTCTGAACCTATAAACCCAAATATGATGGTACTATACTGAACCTAAAAATGGTTGTAACTCGAATTGGGTCCGAATTCGGGGAAGTACCCATTTATTGTTTGGATACAAATAGCGTGATTAGAACTATTTCATTGCTTTTGCTACCCTGTACAAATAAGAAAATATCGAACAATACTTTTTTTTAGGTTCAAATATTTCATTTTACCAATTCGAAATCATTACAAATTCAAAATAAAAATAAAAAATTATTTCGAAGTTTTCTTCTTTATATCTAAACATATTTTTGTAAAAGCGCCAGATGTTCGCTATGCAATGAAAACAAGCCACAAAAACATATTAAATTAGAAATTAGAAGAACGATTAAAGCGTATTTCCTTCTTAATGAAGTAATTTTGTTTTAAATTAGTTTTATTTTTTTCAATTTATTTTAATGTTTTGTATATAAAAAAATTTGATCTTGTTAACTATAGAAATGCATTTCAATAAAATTTATTAGGAGTTAGAAAGAACTTATCATTAGATTTTATTACTGTCTCAATCACTACAGGCTTCAAATAATTGTGAATTGAAAATTATTCTCATTATTATATGAAATGATTATGAAATTGGCTCATGTGATTACAAGCGCAAATAATTACAAATTTTATTTTTATGAATGGTTTAGTTATGTTATATTAAAATCATCTAAATTTTCTGGAATTTTAATATAGGTAAGGCTAAATTTTTTTAAAAAATATTTCTGAGGCAATTTTAAGAAAGGCATGTAAATTATATTACAAAAATAGATACTATATATTAGATAGAAATTAATAATCATGAAAAAATGTATTATTCTTTTTTCAATTACATTTATGATTTTCGACATTTTCTTCGGGATGTAGAGTAGGTTCATAATAAGAGCGAAATAACAATAAATTGGTGATAAAGGAATAACTCCATAAGTGTTAAAAGATGAGAATTAAAAATATTTTTAAGCAGGAAGTTAATGGTGGCAATTGTTATTTCAAGTAATTTTACGTAGCAAGTAGTAACTCCACATTTTCACAAGATTCGAAAATTTTTGGAAATAGCAAATAAATCAATAAGTTTTTTAAATAAGTTTAGTAATGTTAACAATTCTATATCGAAACGAAAAAGTTTTAGATTCATTTCTAATGTGAAAATATGAAACTTTGTACTGGAATCAAAAAATCGTACCAAAATCAAACTATGTTACCAACTACTATATTACTACTTTATATTTGTTCAGTTTAAACTTAAACCACAAAATCCCCCATGGAGGGTACTGAAAAAAAATATAATCATAACTGAAAATTGGTTTATATACGCCATTTTTATAATGATTTATACGTACACTGTCCACCATATCATGATAAAAGATATACTACAGCTTGTTGCTCTTATGTTAATTTGAAGTAGGATCTTTTACCTTATAGCATAGGTTTTTGGAAATGATCAAACTTTAGAGTTATATTAACTAACCTTGCTTCGCGTTGAGGAATTAATTTTAGTATATAATTTCTAAGCATGAATGTGAAATATCCTATGCAAACGCGAAGATTACTCGCTTTGCGAATAATCATAATATTGCGCATAATTCGGAAACGTTGTTGCCTGAATAATTTTATCCATGCTCACAAAAAACTATTGTCTACTGAGGTATAGAATTGTAAGAAATTAAGCTTAAGGATAAAAAGATAATTGTTTTCTTTATATTTTCTTTTTCCATTACTACTCTTGGGAGCTTATATGGCATCCACAAAACATCGTCATCTTACTCGATTGTCTGCTGTTGTTCTTGCGCCTTCCTACTTCTTGGTTGCAATTGTTGCAATGCCGCTCTTTCTTTGTTGAGCTAGTTCTATGCATCTATTTCAGCTCAGTCATTCGTTGTCATTGTACTGCATAGATAGCAGAAGCTATCTACGTATTCGACGGGTTGGCTTGCAGCATGATATCTTATGTGATGACGTTGTTGTTATCTATGTTTTTCTTATATATGTTTCCCTTTAACATAAACATACTAACAATATCTCTCCTTATATTTGCTTTCGCTGATCCAAAAAAATAATCGGCCTATTTCTCAAGTCGCCATTTTTTGCTTAATGGGCAGGGTAGAGTTAAAACCTAACAAATTATTTATTTAAATTCTTCATTGTATTTACAAAATTTATAATAATTTATAAATTTCCATTAATCTATTTTAAATTCTGTTTATATACAAATTTTTATCGTTACAATATTGAAAATTTTTTGCTTGTCTTTATTTCCTGAGAATTTTAATTTTCTCGCACGCATCATCTAATTTGATGTTAATTGAAAGCTGTAAAGGAAAACAAAAACACTAATCGTCTTTGACTTTATAAAAAAAGTGTTGATTAATTTTTTTTTATTATTCATTCCATTTACAAAATCAATGAATTTGTTTTTACAGTAGCCAAAACAACAGCAGCAAAAAAGTAGAAACAAAGTTTAAAAATATTCCAGGTGAAAAAAAAAATTAAATCGTCATTTTGTTATGGTTTTTTAAAATAGAAAAAAGGCAAAAAAAAAACAATATCGGTCATTCCGGATGATGGGAAATTGAAAAATAGATAGATTCAATGTATAAAAAAAAATGATTTATAAACAAATCTCTTTGAGAAAATAAAAATCTACACTTGAGAAAATTTAAATTATTTGAATTTGTTTTTTAACAACGCCAGTGATTTTCAGAAAAATGTAGAACGTGTGACATTAAAATTATAGAAGAAATTTATGTAAACGCTACGCAGTTGTAGAAGAAGAATTAATTTGATTTATACAATTTTAAGTATTTTAGAAATAATAATTTTTTTAATGTTCAGTTTAAATAATTTATATAACAATTACAAAAGGCAACTTAAGAGTTTTATCAATTACTTAAAGCCCATTTTTATTTACAGATTTTTCACAAAATATTTGATGCGATTTTTTGCCTGATGAAAGATCAAACAGCGTGAAGGTAAAAATCATAATTGCATGCGATATTTAATGAAAAATCTGACGATATCAATTAGCATTTTCATAAGATTTTTCATCAGTCTTTTTTCACAACGCATACGACTATAGTTTTATTAAAAGTCTGATAATATGAAAATTTATTTATGAATAGTATAACTAACTATAAATAAGTTGTATTTCTGTCAGTTTTGGTAAACGGAAGTTTTTTCGGTAACGTTATTGATTTTGTTACTGGTGCCAAAATAATTTCGTAATTGTTTTTTTAATATATATATAACATATAAATTTGTTATCGTTAGTTATAACGATGCTTATAGATACATTACAAATTAAAAAAAGAAGTTTCAAATCAATTTGAATAGAAAAGTAATATTTCGACTGAGGACAGAAAATAACAGAACATATTTATATCTTTCATATTTAAACTTTAACTTCACCAAAACAGAGTTTATGGGATGGAAGGTAAAGTAAATTTAAAGTAAAGGTATACTAAATTTTATATTTAGTATACATTTGAAAATAAACAGAAAGCGAATACTGTAATCAATATCCTTAATGAAAGATTTGAACTGAGGTACCAGATACAAGTTTCCTTACAATAAAATAGAGTTATACTTTCGCTATTTTGTTACGTTACAGTAACATTTCATAATACTGATTGTGATAAAGAAACAATTGAGTTTTGACAGTCGAAATATCAAATAATTTAGATTATTATATAGAAAAAGTGCTAATAACAAGGGAATTCATATTAGCAATACTAATTTTATAGTTAAACGTTAAACAAATAAATATATGATTGAGAAAATTGACGAATCTAATAAAATCTTGATCTCAGTTAGATTTGATGCATACACTGAAAGTGCTGTAATAAATAATTATGAAACTTTTCATTTCTACCTTTTCCAATTGTAATTCAGAAAGTATCAATTGTAATTCAGATTGATTAGTCAATTGTAATTCAGAATCGCAACACACATACTATAATTATCTGGTAAGTTGTGTTATCTGCCGCAATCTCTAAAAATTTACCAATTGATTACCCATTTTTTGCAAGTGATTTTACCTAACATTCACTAACTATGAAGTAAATTAACATCTTCTACGTTCCATACATAAAATTTTTGTTGTGGAAAATGCTGCAATTCGACGAATTTTGAAATGTTCTGAATTACAATTTTGATACTTTCTGAATTATAACTGATATTTTCTGAATTAAAATTGATACTTTCTGAACTACAATTGACTAATCTGAATTACAACTGATGATTTCTGAATTACAATTGGAAAAGGTGTAGAAGTAATATGTAATCAATTAAATAAGTCATAAACTTTAATAATAAACTTTTGCTTTACTTTTAATATTAAATTTCAATTTTGTCGACATTTTTATATCATGCAATAATTTTGAAGCTTTTCGTTTAACTACTATAACTTTATTGCTAAACAATCCTGATATTCTATACACTTCTAAACCCTTAAAATTTCATTAAAGCTCATCGAACAGAGACTGTATTTGTTTAATGAACCACATCAATATGATGCTAAGCCTAATTATGGTTACTTAGAAATCACTCTTTGTCTACTAAAACTTTTCAGACTTTTTATCAAAAATTTATTCAACTGGAAATAAATAATATAATCAAAATAAATCACAGATCAGCATTTAAAAAAAAAACCACCTAGTAAAATTCTAGTGTTCACATACCATGTTTGGAAAAATATATTATGCAATCCTCAAAGACTGTGTTTTTTAAATAAAAAAAAAATACGTTAAATGCGGTTAGGACGAAATAATTCAAATAAAATTTACCAACAAAAAAAGAGTTACCACCTTTTTTCATAAGCCCAACAGGAAAAATTCCATAAATAATATAGTTAAGTTTAGTTTAGTTTTGTTTTTTATGTAAAGTATGTAAAAATTTCATAATATACTTAACAGACCCAAAGGCGAATATTATTATGAAGATATTTTCAAACAAAAAAAAAAGACTATATGAGATTGGAAAATTTAAATACCGTGAACTTACCACAAACTGTGATTCTGTTGACTGCAAAAGATAACGTGTCGAGATAAATACTTTTATGCAAATATGATCTTTAAAATATTTTATTTTATATTTTTATTTTATTTTTTTGTTATATTTATAGCTTTGTGTTCTTTTTTATAATACCATCTTTTGATGCAAAATGAAGACGCAGGATTGTTAGTAATATATCTATAATAATAAATCATTTTCGTGACCATCATACTTCATATATTTTATGAAAAAATAAAAAGTTAGTTTCATAAACGTATACAAAATTGTTAGTTTCCAATTTTATATTCTGATCTAATTGAAGAAGGAGATAGATTTATGTTTTCAGAGACCATCTTCCAATTTTCATATACAGATCATATTTCCATTTCACAATTATCTTTCAATAATTTTGATCAAACTCGTGTCATAACAAATGATGGTAAATTTAACAACTGAGTTAGTGAAACTAAAGTATAAAATTTCCATAAAGTTAACAACATACAAAATATAAATCATATAAACAATTTTCAATAATTTTTATATAATATAACTTTATTGATTTTTTTTTTTTTTTTAGCATGTGCCGAAATATTTTTGACACTTTTTGCAATAATATCTTAATATTATGATTTATTGATACCTTCCGATCAATATATCGCGCGCAGTACATAATATATTTCATATCGCGCTTCGATAGAAATCTCAATAATTGTAAGCATTTTTTATATTTATGAATCCAATTTCAGAAAGTGATCGTGCGATCATGAATTTATATTAAAAAAAAAAAGTATATTCTTAAAAAATTTCATCATCATCACTTTTTTAGTTAAAGATAAATAATAATTCATCCAAATTTCATAATTGTGGGTGGGTGCGCACCACCAAACTGTCTTGTAAAATTGTGTCGATAACTTTATTTATGATAAAATAAATATACAAAATATTTTCTTATTTTGTTGCTCTCCTGGTTAGTTTGTTTTCGTTAAATTAAATTATATAAATAAAATAAAAAAAAAAATAAACCAAACAAAATTATGTTAGCCATCATGACAGACAATAAATAAAGGCATTAGGTCAGTTTTAGTTTGAGTAAATATAAATCGAGTAGGTGCAAATTTTAAAGTACATAATAAACGTATATAATATTTTTTTATAATTTCTTGTATATTTAAAAATGAAGACCTCATTTCCGGTTGTCAAAAAGTAATTGATAAAAATGAATAATAGTTATACAGAAAAACTATTGATTGATTCATTGATTGTATGAGGTGTATCGGTAGAGTTCATGCCCTTTTGGCGGAATTAGAACCATTGTACCCCTCGAAACTTTTATGTTGACAAACTGCGGGCTGCGCTAACAACTCTTTCGACCGAAACATAGAATTGGTTTCCAACCCAGTTGGAAAAAATATATTGTTATTCCATGACATTTTTAAGTAATCAAGTTTTTAAACCAGTAATATGTCAATTATTCTAAAAATTCTGAGAATAAAGTCAAGGGTCTGTAGAAATGCAAACGACTGATGGCAATTGAACTTGATAATTGATATTTAAGAATTTAATCAATTAATACTAGAATTAGTTATGTTATGAAGTAGTATCAGGAAAAAAAGTTAAGCAGGTGGCATTTTCTTCTGCACCTATTGTTCACAAAACCAAAACAAAACTAAAGCAACGAAATTCTTTTTACATAAACATCTATCATATGACAATTCAAATTATTCCAATTCTTACGTCGTTTCTTTATAAAAGCCTATGAATATGAATGAAGTCTATCAAACAACATAATACGGTATCCATTCATCCCTTTCTTCAAGGGACAGTCCCTAGTTTGAGTAAGGAATCCCTGAAATTTAAAATTTTATGAAAGAACGCAATATGTTCCTTTTTTCTTGACCTTTAGGGATTTAGGCGATAACGTCAACTAAAATATTTTTAAGTATTACCTTGTATATAGTAATTTTAATACAGTGAAAAGAATTTGGCTCTGATTGAAGGTGACTATAGGCATATCACATAGTGCAACATAATATTTCATTTGCTCCACTGATTTTACGACAAAGCTATTTAAAAAATCAGAAGCTATTATTTGCAGCAATAAGATTTAATATTATCTTTTTTTTTTAAGTTGAATCTGGAATCTCTTAAATTTCAGAATTATCAGGAAATCGAGAAATAGATTCTAGCCAGTACAAAAATGCTCATATTCTCTGTGGAAATTAAAGTCCTTTTTTGGTCATTTTATTATATATAACACCAAAATCCCTGGAATGAGTTTGTAAAAGATTGATTTTTAATATAAAGTAAAATTGGCCGTAAGATTAAATCTTATATTAAGGATACATATATCATGAGTAGTGGTCTCCAATGTGTATAAAGAACATTTGAAGGAGTGAGTGTCCATAGAAGAATATAATCGTTCAGGAGAAAGCATTCCTAAAATACTGGTTGCAATATCGCCACTACTATATGAAGTATAAAACGTTAGAAGAACAAATAAGGATATGAAAATTTACTACTTTTTGAAGCTATTGAAAAAATAAAATAGTTTTCAATTATAATATAGTTCAAATAAGTAATTTAATAATTAATAACTATTTTCTACAAGATAAAAATTACTATAAAATATTTTTATCCGTATTTTCCATGCCCACCTATTAAAATAAGTTTACTTGTTTCCTGGCATTAACACAATTATGTGCAGAAAGTGTGTTATGTCTTGTATTCCAATTGAAATAGATTAAAATCTTAAAAAGTGTAATATTTTATTGAATTTGCTTTAAATTATTTAATATAAATTCCACATTAATTTTAGAACATACAATTTTGTTTGCTACTTACAAACAATTTCAGATAATGACTATGAAAACATTTTCACTGATTATTTAGATAATGTGATGATGAAAAGTTTTTCGTAAATAGAAAATAATTTCCAATAAAATATTAACATTTTTTATTAATAATTTAAAACAGAAAAACTATTTTTCTTCGAAATATAATAACAATTATTGTAAGAGTAGCACAAATTTAATATTTTTTTTATTTTTAACATTTCATTATCATTTTTTATATTATTTTTTATGTACAAATTAACATTTCATGTTAATCCCACACTGAAAAACTAAAAAACATGTGAAAGCAAATTATGTTTTCCATGTTTTTGTAAAAAAAAAATGTTCATTGCAATGTCACCATTAATGATTATAATCAAAAATATACAAGAAATATAGAAGAAATTATAACAAAAATACATTAAAATTATTAATTTACTATTTTGTAAATTGTATTTCAATTGTTAAATAAATTTACAAATACAAAAAAATATGAAAAATTTATTTATAAACAAATTAATATTTACTAAAGTAAATTAAAATTTAAAACGACTTTCATTTCTATTATAAATAATAATGGGAGGTTTCATTATCATCATAAATTATTAGTGATATATTAGCATAATTATAGGAATAGTCTCTGACTCTTTTAACACATTTACTGCGGTTGGTTGGGTGCTACAAACTCTAAACAAATATCATAACTTGTGTGATCATCAGAGCTTTTCAAAAAAAAAAATTCCACTTAAACATTTCTAATTGGCTATATACAAAATAAATCCCACCATCAAAATCATTAATTTTACACCTGACGAAGAGTATTTACAGAAATTTTTTCATAAGATTTTTTTTAAAAAAAAGATATTGACATTTCGATTCGCCATATCTCACCTTCACGATTAAATTAATAGATTTCAATTAAAAATGTATGTTGTTTTTATTTGTCTTTAAATTAGTAAATGAAATAATATTTTGTCATAGAGTTATAGTTGGGAAACAACTACTTAAGCCAATATTAAAGTCGTGCTCCTATATTATGATGGTTATTATTGGATCTATATTAAATACAAAAATATTTATTACAATTAATAAATTCTATTACAAATAAAAACAAAAATCAAAAGTATTAAGCCACAAACTTTCTTCTAAAGTTGATTATTTCCTTAATATATTTAATCTTGAAACATCTAAAATTATTAAAGTTTATTTTCAAAATCCCGTCTTATTATGTCGTAAATCAGATAAATATATAAAGCAATTAATTCATGAATGATGCATACAAGGATTTCCGGTTAAATCAAACTGTTTAATCGCGTGTTAATTTAATTTTTTTTTTTTTTTGTTAAATATTTATTACATATATTATAATTTATTGGTTATTAAATGCTCCCTGCAAATCTACTTTGTATCTTTATTATATTTTTATATCAACAACATAAAAAAAATAAATGAACATAATTTATATACTAATTTTGATTTTCATCAATCGAATTTAATTTTAATTTATTTAATTCTGCTGTTTATTTTGTATACCAATAAAATTAGCACACTTTATAAAAACAATGAAAATTATACATAATTTTTGGGTTGTTCATTAATAGAGACCAATTAATATCAACACTTTTAAACCACAAAATTTCAAAAAAAAAAATGTAAAAGTTTAACAAAAAAAATGATATGACAGACATTGCCAAAATATAATTATAACATATTATAATTTAAGGTCATTATTTTTGTAGTTGATATGCATGAAATCATATTTTATGACAGGATGATTTAAAAGATTAATCAAAGTGTCAAAAATCTTTCAAAAACTCTTTTTTTTTTAAATGATTTTTGTCTTTAAGTTAAAACAATTTCAGGAAATTAAATACAAAATTATTGAAATGAAATTAAAAATATATATTACTATAATTTAAAAAAAAAAAACAGAAACACCTTGTCTTTCATATTTCTCAAGGATTATATACACACCAATAAACCACCCATTTACAATCTCAATGATTACTAAATTGATTGATTTAAATCTGTAACATTATTATTCATAAAAGTATAAAACGAAAATGAATAACTTCTTTATGATTACCAATTTATAAAAAAAAAAAATTCATTTCAATCAAAACCGCATTACATTTAAATTTTTTACTGAGGCGATCAAAAAATCATTTTTAAAAAAAAAAAATTATTGATAATTAAAAATAATGTTAAACATAAATTCTTGAACGTTTAACAAAAATTTCCATCACGGTCATTTTAAAACGTCCTTCTTATAATATGTAACCAAAAAAAAAAAAAAAAAATGCAATCATGTTAATTTTAATGAACTTTTTAAAAAAATTTCGGAACATTATAATCTCTTAACATTTTACTCTACATATAATTAAAGATTATTAAGAAAGTTCAATTCGTAATTTATAGACTTATAACTAATTGTTCAAAAATAAAAATAAAAATCTGTCCAAATTAGTAAATTTTTTCAACATAATTAGACCGGAAAGTGATATCTACATCTTAAGAAAATAAATTAAGTCTGGAAATTGTTATATACGAGAGTACCAAATAATTTATCGATTCATTGCATTTTGTATTTTATTTATTAAAAAAACAAACTTTAAAATTTAAAAAAAAAAA
>CAWUCQ010000118.1:0-26687 GCA_963920725.1 Rhamphomyia laevipes
ATTTAAAACTAGATTATCATGCTAGATTGGATTTATTTGTTAGCGTGTTGACTGTACACCGAGATCTTTGGGCAAAGCAGAAGGGCTAAATATTGAAAATTTCTAAAAGCTTAAGTTGGAAATGTTGGGCGCTTTACTTTCGAAATTTGGAAACGCTTATAACTCAAATTAGATATCGATATTTTGAAAGTATATTAATTTACTGAAATTTCGGGACTTTCATACTGTATAATTGATGAAATAATGCCAATGCAACAAAATTCAATAAAATATTTTCTTGGATATTGTCTGAAAAAAGTTGAATGTGGATTTGATTGTAAAATGCAAAACTGCATGGAAATATTAAAGAAACCAGAAGAAGTTTTCGAGGACATGGACAACGAATTATTTATTTTCAACAAAAATTACGACAAAAATTATAATTTTAGATCTTTAAAGGTTCCTAGTGAAATTTTATTTCACACATCTCTTTTGTGGGTGCAAATTTTTAATTCGTTATTTGTAAAAAAGTGCAATATTAAAGGAATATTGAATTTTTTATTCGATAAATGTGTTGAAGAGATGGAAAAAAATAATAATTATCATTGGTATTTTTCACAAAAATGCTACTCTAAGCTATTAAAATTTTTTTTAAAAGTAATTTAAGAAAAAATTGTAATTGGCAATTTGAGTTAATACAAAATAAAAATAAATGTAGTAGAGAAAATCAAAAGTTAACTGTTATTAGGGAAACAAAATAATTTTTTTTAAATAGATATTCAATTAGCTCGTCGTATTCGTGGTGAACGTGCCTAATTTATTTCTTTTAAAAAATAATAAATAGTTCTTTTCAGAACCACATAAAGTAATATAAAAAGAGTAAAAAAATTATAATTTTTCAACGACAATAAACATATTAAATTTAAATAATAAACTTTAGTTTTTATTCACCAGAAATTACAGGACATAAAAAATATTTTTTAAGTAGATTACTTAATTCTTAATTTCGACATGATTTTTTACCTCTTTTTACACATATTTTTATAACCCAATTTATACTTGTACATAATATATTTTCAACATTGAAAAATTTAATTGTATATATATATATATATATCTTTCTGTACTTGCAATCTTCTCTTGTAAAAAGAATAGTAATACTTTTTATTACTGTCCTTTGTCCTTAAAAAAAATTCTTTCTTTATGTTGTTTTTGTGAGTTTTTTTTTGCTAATAATTTTTTCTATGTGTATATCATTATTTGAACATTTTAAAAAGGAAAAATGAAAAAATAAAAATATTTTTGAAATAGCGCATACTAGTGCCATCTGTTGAACATTATATCGTTAGATATACACGTTTAAAACGTAATTAAGAATGCACTGTCTAGTATAAGTGTCTATGATTGAATTGATTTTTTTTTTTAAATTTTAAATTTTTCTATATTTTGACACTGCAAAGCGCGATGAAAGCGAAAAAATTAATAGTTGGCTAACTTTTACGTAGGCTACGTTTACACTGCCTGCATAGTAACTACTTTCATACAACTCCATACATTTCAACTTTATTTTGAGAAATGCTACGTCTAGAATATGTCTAGAAAGCGTCAATTGTAATCGCGGTATAAGGGATTACAGACACCTTATCCGTCCATAACAAATACATTAGTCATGTCCGCTTAGCATAAGGTATACACATAAGGCACATGTCAGGTTACAGCGGAATTTTTATGAAACTTTATCATTGCTAACAGCTGGCACTTTTTAAATTATTTTATTTTAAAAGCTCCACCATTTTTATTTCGGTTTAATATATAAAAACTATTCTCAAAAAATTTCTTTTTAAACGTTTATTTAGTTTTTTTTTAATACATATTATATAAAATAAATTAACATTTAAATTTTCTATCTGATTTCCTGTTAAATTAATTTCGTTCATAACATTTTGAGTTCTTTCTTTTGACAAATGTTCTGTAATTGTTTCTATAAATATTAAAAAGATTAAATTAATACATTTTTTTTTTTACAATTTATGTTGTACAATAATTGTAGTAAATTTAAGGAAAAACTCTAGAAACAAAACCTCACCTTTATTAATTATAAAAATTTATCAGAACGTAATAATAAAACAACTTAATTTTAATTGTTTATTACTTAATTATATTATACACAAGCCAAGCACAAAATGAAATTTAAAAATGGCCAAAATGAATCGTACAATTACAGAAAATAATTTTAATATCTATAATATACCGTCAGATTTCATACCAAAATCTCAATTTTTAATTCACAGTGTTACCACCAGCTATCGCATGTTAGTTTATATGGAAAAATTGCATTTCTTACAAATAAGGGATACGTCATCCACTTCAAAAAACTCAGTGGGCTGGAGGGACTCGGGATATTTAGCTGACGGGGTATTTACGCAGTTCGTTCACATACTATGTTAGCAATTCTTTTCGTTTGGCCAAATTGGTACGTTTGCGAACAATAGGAAATAGTCTAGTTTGCCATAAGTACAGAATTACAGTGTATATGCTTGAAAATCAAGCAATGTTGCAATTTTAAAATATATGCGTAGAGTGTATCTTTTTTTAGACACAGTCTTGTTATTGTTACGTTAAAAATAACGTGCAACATTGCTTGATTTTCTTTTACGACAATTCGTATCTTTTAGTAAGACGAGATTGAAAAGCACCATTGCAAATATACGCGGTCTACAAAAAGAGTAGACACAATAGAAAACGTAGATGTGGTAAATAACGACTGTTTGTTTACATTTTTTTGAGAGAAAAATATTATTTCTAAATTTAATTTTGTAAATTCTTAAATACATGAATTTAAATTAATAAAATACCTTTTGAAATTATGAATTGAATTGAAATTTTTTTTTTAAATTTTAAATTTTTCTATATTTTGACACTGCAAAGCGCGATGAAAGCAAGCGAAAAAATTAAAAGTTGGCTAACTTTTACGTAGGCTACGTTTACACTGCCTGCATTGTAACTACTTTCATACAACTCCATACATTTCAACTTTATTTTGAGAAATGCGTCAATTGTTATCGCGGTATAAGGGATTACACATTACAGACACCTTATCCGTCCATAACAAATACATTAGTCATGTCCGCTTAGCATAAGGTATACACATAAGGGACATGTCAGGTTACAGCGGAATTTTTATGAAACTTTATCATTGCTAACAGCTGGCACTTTTTAAATTATTTTATTTTAAAAGCTCCACCATTTTTATTTCGGTTTAATAAATAAAAACTATTCTCAAAAATTTTCTTTTTAAACGTTTATTTAGTTTTTTTTAAATACATATTATATAAAATAAATTAACATTTAAATTTCTATCTGATTTCCTGTTAAATTAATTTCGTTCATAACATTTTGAGTTCTTTCTTTTGACAAATGTTCTGTAATTGTTTCTATAAATATTAAAAAGATTAAATTAATACAATTTTTTTTTTACAATTTATGTTGTACAATAATTGTAGTAAATTTAAGGAAAAACTCTAGAAACAAAACCTCACCTTTATTAATTATAAAAATTTATCAGAACGTAATAATAAAACAACTTAATTTTAATTGTTTATTACTTAATTATATTATACACATGCCAAGCACAAAATGAAATTTAAAAATGGCCAAAATGAAACGTACAATTACAGAAAATAATTTTAATATCTATAATATACCGTCAGATTTCATACCAAAATCTCAATTTTTAATTCACAGTGTTACCACCAGCTATCGCATGTTAGTTTATATGGAAAAATTGCATTTCTTACAAATAAGGGATACGTCATCCACTTCAAAAAACTCAGTGGGCTGGAGGGACTCGGGATATTTAGCTGACGGGGTATTTACGCAGTTCGTTCACATACTACGTTAGCAATTCTTTTCGTTTGGCCAAATTGGTACGTTTGCGAACAATAGGAAATAGTCTAATTTGCCATAAATACAGAATTACGGTGTATATGCTTGAAAATCAAGCAATGTTGCACGTTAATTTTAAAATATATGCGTAGAGTGTATCTTTTTTTAGACACAGTCTTGTTATTGTTACGTTAAAAATAACGTGCAACATTGCTTGATTTTCTTTTACGACAATTCGTATCTTTTAGTAAGACAAGATTGAAAAGCACCATTGCAAATATACAAAATCTAAAATAAGAATAGTTAAAAAAAACATAGCTTTTACAGTACTACACTGTACTGAACGAGCCTATATTTTTATTGACAGCTAAATAATTTTTTTATATATTATTTTGCTTGTGTCAAAACGTCAAAACTCAAAAACAGGTAGGTTAAACGCACGCATAAAGAGGATATAAAATTCGAGTCCTTGGTTAATTTTATTTATCATCCAATAATATGGCAAGAAATAAAAGTATAGTGTATCTCGGTTACGAAGATGAAGAAATTCATAAATCACTACTTAATTATTCAGTTAATAAAATTGGTGGTTTACCGGTAAAATTAAATACGGTCTTCGTAGAAAAATCAATTTTTCACAAACAATTGTTCTTATTTTTAAAAAATTGCCCAATATGCAGTTTAAGTCGTCCATTAATTCTGCAATCATATGCACCATTAGAAAATTCACAATTCCATCGAACGCAGTTTGTATTTGCATGTTTAAATCCATCATGTTCAATTAATTCAAGAAGTTGGACATGTATAAGAATACAAACATTGGATAAGTTCTCACAACAAGAAACTGACACTATCGGAATAGCTAGTACTAATTCAGTTTTTAATTGGGTGACGAGCAGATGACTTGTCGTTATGTACATTAGTGATTTATAAATTTGTAATAATTTAATAACATATTCATTTTGTGACAAATTGTGTTTTGTAAAAAACTCTTTTTTTTTCGTTTGAAAAAAAAAATTACAAAACTAACACATTTACCAAATTCCTTCTAAGCCGGATAATAATTACATGATCTCTAAATAAAATAGGAAAATTGAGCGTATGTTCACTGAAACTATCGACAAAAAAATGGCATCAACAAAATATCCACCCAAACATGGTAAAATTAAGGCAAATCGAGCAAAAGTTACTATGACATATTGTGCACGCAGATTACTTTTAGAATACGCGTACCGGACTTATTTTTTTCCAGATCCCGAATCTTGAAAACGTAAATACATTATAAATTGGAAAGAATTTGGCTTTTTAGTAGCATGTGTGCATTACAACACTAATAAGTTATTTTAACTAAGTACTAGTAAAAATGTTTTTTTTAAAATAGGACATAACAAAAATTCCTCATTTCAAATATACCAAAAAAAAATTAAATTGGAATCCAATTTATTAGATACTGAATACATTGAATTTTGCTGATATTAACTCAAAGTGTTAAGCATAATTTATTTAATATATTTTATTAAAAATTGAAAGTAAAATAACTGTCGCATTAAAAAACTATTCTGAATCCAGGTCCAGGGACACATATTTTTAAATAGACATTCAAAAATGTTATCTAAAAAATATATAAAAATAATTAGTGAAAACATAAATTCAAAACTGGTAAATTAATAGCTTCTTCTTCTTAATGTTCGTCTCCACTGTGGAGGTTGGTCATCATCAATTTAATCCTGTTCCTACACCGTGCCGCTCTAAAAATCTCAACTGCTGACAAGCTGAACCACTCTTTTAGATTGTCGATCCAGGATGTTTTTCTTCTGCCCCTACTTCGCGTTCCCACAATTTTACCTGGGAGTGCAACCTGAAGTATTCTATATTTTTCGCTTCGCATGATGTGTCCAAAGAAGCCAAATTTTCTCTTTTTTATTATGCTTGTTAACTCTTTGGATTTATTCATTCTGCTTAATACTTCTTCATTCGTTATTCGATCACTCCATGTAATTTTTAGAATTCTGCGATAGGTCCAAAGTTCAAAGGCATCAATTTTCTTTAAATCCTTTTTTCGCAATGTCCATGTTTCCGCCCCATACAAAAGCGTGGGCCAGATGTAGCACTTTAATATTTTTAGTTTTAGCTTGATGTTGATTTCATTCTTTCAAAAAATATTTTCCATCTTCTTGAAAGCCATCCTTGCTTGTTCTATTCTGGAGTTGATTTCTGTTCTGTTACTTGATCCGGATTCAATCCAGGTTCCCAAATATTTGTATCTGTAACTTTTTCTATCTGCAAATTATTTAATTTTAAAGTTTGGTTACCTGTATCATATTTTCCGATCACCATGTACTTGGTTTTGCTATGGTTTATTCTCAAGCCGTATTGCAGACAGTATTTATTTAATTCTTCTAACATCTTCTTCAATTCTTTAATATCATTTGCCATTAATACTGAATCATCTGCAAATCTGATGTTGTTTATTATTTCTCCATTAATTTAAATGCCCAGTTTTAATTCTTCAAGCGCTTCTTTAAAAATCTCTTCCGAATATACGTTGAATAACATTGGTGACAATATACAACTTTGCCTTACCCGTTGACCCATCCTGTGTCCTCACTTCAGCACTTTGATTCCAATATAGATATTCTATTATTTTTATTACATTTTCATCCAACTTTTTCTTTCTTAAAATATCTATTAGTTTGGAATGTTTTACTGTGTCAAAAGCCTTCTCAAAATCTATAAAACAGGTATGTATATTGGCGTTCATCTCATTACTACGTTGTCCTAATATGTTTAGCATAAATAGTGCTTCCCTTGTACCCAGCGCGTTTCTAAATCCAAACTGCGATTCACTGATGTCCTCTTCAAGTTTTTTATATATTCTATTATGAATTATTTTCAAAAATATTTTCAGTCCATGACTCATCAAACTTATCGTACGATAGTCTCCACATTTCGATGCATTATGTTTTTTTGGTAATGTTATAAATGTCGATTTCAGCCATTCTTTCGGAATTTTACCTGACTTATACATTGTTGAATAAATGTGTTAATGTTTTTATAGCTTCATCATTTAACAGCTTCAAAATTTCATTTGGAATTAGATCCGGACCAGCAGTAGAACGATTTTTCGATTTTTCAATCACATTTCTAACTTCATCTTCCAGTATAGTCAAATCATCTTCACTATCCACTGTTCTTTCTGATTCAGCTATTGCAATTCTACTGTCTTCAAATAAATCAACAATATACTTCTCCCACTGTTGTAACCTTCTTTCAGCATATAAAATTATTTTACTATCGCTATCTTTTAGAATACCATAGTTTCTCTTTCTTCCTGTGTTTGTAACTTCTTTAACTTTTTTATGCAATCTAAAACTATTGTGATGCTTTTCCAAACTTTCAATTTCATCACATTGCTTTTTCCAAAATACAGCTTTTGCTTCTCGAATTTTCATTTTCACACATCTATTCAACTCTTTATGTTTATTCATATTTTTACTTTTCCATTTACGTCTCTCATTCATCAGCAGCAATATTTCGTTGGTCATCCACTTCTTTTTTGCTATATTCGGTCTAGCTTTAGACAATTTTTTGCACGCATCTAATAATGGTTCACTAATTAATTTCCATTGTTTATCAACATCTAACTCTTCTTTTATTACATTTTCTTTATGTTTTAATTTATTATTAATTGTATTAGATATTCTCTCTTTTGTTTCATAATTATCTAGCAAGTAAAGATTTGGTGCATGAACTTTTTTTTTCTTATCAGGTTTTTTTAGCGTAATTTCCATTTTTGCTACTACCGGATTATGATCAGACTGGATGTCCGCACCTGGAAAAGTCCTTACACTTTTTATAGCATTTCTAAACCTAGAATTAACAAGAATGTAATCTATTTGATTTTTTATAATTCTATTGCTATCATTTCTGGGAGATATCTATGTATACAATCTTTTTTTTGGTAATTTAAATCAGGTATTTGTTATTATTAAGCTATTGTCTATACAAAATTCGATTAATTTGTTTCCTATGTTGTTAATTCTACCTAAGCCATGTTGACCCACTACATTTGCTACTGCTTCACACCCCACTTTCGCATTAAAATCACCTAGAATCGATGTTACTTGCTCTTTTTTCGTTAACTTGTATACTTCTTCAAGTTAATAGCTAAAGGCTACTATATCTTAAATATATTCAGCAAAATTCTGTCTTTTCTTAATTAAATTTTTTTTGTGCGCTATTATTTTTATTTTTACAATCTAAAAATTAGGAAATTAAAAATTTGTTTATTGCATTTTAAATTATATTACCAATAAATCATTAAAAAAAAAAAATTATTATGAAAATTATATAATTTTCTTAACAAAAATTTATTCACCGATAAATTTTCATTAAAAATATTTCTTGTACTTTTTTATTGTTTTTATTTAATCTTAAACATAAATAACATTAATATATAATTGTACATTTATTTCGGTTTAATAAATAAAAAAAAACATATTCTCAAAAAATTTCTTTTTAAATGTTTATTTAGTTTTATATTAATGTTATTTATGTTTAAGATTAAATGGAATCAATTAAATGGAATAATGGAATCAGTTAAATGTTTAAATGCACTACCATCCGGAGCGGCTAGAGATGCTTATTGTGCTTATCCATCCTTTGGAAAAATTATTGATATACAGTCTTACCGCATTCTTGAAATAATGTCAAAAGTTCTTAAAAACCAAAATATAAAAGGAAATATTGAAAGGTAAAAAAATGTTAAAAGTTTCTCTAAATTTAATTACAATTATTTAATAGGAGACAACAAGATGATCAATTTGAAATGCTGTTGGAGTGCAATGATTTTATGTTAGAGCGCATAAATTCTAATTTAGATGAAATGGCAGGGATTAAAAAGAATCCCCAGACAATTTTTGTTCAGTCAAAAATAACAAATATTGGGTCTAGTTCTAATATTGCTGGTAGTTGGAATGTTAAAAAAAGTGATGTTTTAAATAAATCAGCCAGGTTGTTTATTACATTTTAAATTAATATGGAAAATTTGACAATAGATATATTAATATATTTAGATTAATAACAGCAAAGAATATACCACGGCCACAAATCAATTTCAAAACTCCGATTGATATCAGTTCACAAACAGCTTTCGAACCCAGAATAAAAGATAAACCTAATTCAATAAAACCTTTAGCTATTTTACCAGAATATGATGAATATGGAAATATTGATAGGTAAAATAAAAAAATATATTATTTTATAAAATTTGTATAAATTATGTAATATTTCTAGTTACCTACACCCCTATGAATTCGAGCTAGATAAATTTCAGCCATCATTTAATCAACTCAAATCGGTCACATCATTTGAACAACCTAAAACTTTAGATGAGAAGAAATTGGTTTATGTTGATAATGAAAATGTTTTAAATAGAGTATTAAATGAACTTAAAGTTTCTACAGAAATATCTGTAGATTTAGAACATCATTCGTATCGTACCTTTCAAGGAATAACATGTTTAATGCAAATTTCAACTAGTGAAAATGATTATATATTTGATACTTTAAAATTACGTGAAGAAATGCACATTTTAAATGAAGTTTTTACGAATTCTAAAATATTAAAAATATTTCATGGTGCGGATTGTGATATTGATTGGTTGCACAGAGACTTATCACTGCACGTTGTAAATATGTTTGATACACATCAAGCTGCGAAACTATTAGGCTTTCCTCGTTTATCATTAGCTTATCTATTAAAGAAATATTGTAATATTGAGGCTGACAAAACTTTTCAATTGGCAGATTGGAGAATAAGGTAATAAATAAATGTCAATATATATTTATTTTTTGAAATATAATATTTTTTTGCAGGCCTCTGCCGCAAGAATTAATATTATATGCACGTCAAGATACACATTTTTTAAGTTTCATTTATAAGTCTCTATGCAATGAACTCTTAATGCAATCAAATTCAACAAATCTTTTAAAAAATGTGTATGAAAGAAGCACTGAAATTTGTAAAAAACGATATTTTAAACCAAAAATTCATGAAAATTCACATGTTGAATTATATAGGAAATCAAAACGTAATTTCGACAATCGACAAGTATTTGCTTTAAGAGAAATTTTTGACTGGCGTGATAAAATTGCTCGTCAGTAAGATGAGAGTTATGGATATGTTTTACCTAATCATATGATGTTACAAATAGCTGAGAGTTTACCTAGAGAAATGCAAGGTATTTTAGCTTGTTGCAATCCAATTCCACCATTAGTAAGACAATATTTACACAAATTACATCAAATAATCTTAAAAGTTAGAGAGCAACCTTTAATAAAGGTAAATTACAGTTTGTTTATCATTAATTTAATATTTCAAAACAATTTATTTCAGCCAATAATTAGTGAACAAGTTGTTAATCGACTTATAATACCTTCTAATAAAGATTACAATAGTAAATTGTACTGCCCTCATGATTTTTCACATGATTCCTAATTTCGTGATGATTTACCAACACTTATGGGAGAAAATGGTGAAACTGAAATTTTTTCATCCAATTTTGTTTAGCAACACCAGTTCTACAGATTTTTGGTTCAGATCAGCGTTTCGAAGTATACCGTTAATCTAGAAATTACATTACATATATTTCAAATATTTTTTTTAGGATGATGCAGTAAAAGCGAAATTAGAAAATCTTAGAAAAATTAAATTTGTTAGTCCATATGAAAGATATAAAGCAGTTATTCCATTTTCTGAAAAGCAAAAACTAGCAGAAATTATGCAACAAAATGCAGATGATAAATCGAAAATGTTGTGTCCTATTAAAAAAGAGATAGATGAGGTAAGAAGTTAGTTATTCTATTATTAATTTATATAATAACATGTTTCAATTTATAAGGAAAATGAGGAAAGCAATAAAGAAGAAAAAGAAATATACTTATTGCCATTAAAAAAATCGTTAAAACGGAAGAGAAATGAAGATGCTGTTAAATTACCAGACTCTAAAAAAATAAAAGCAGCAAGAAATATAGAAAATCCACAAGTTAATTCTGGAATTGTTGAAATCGATGAAGAATCAGTATCCAATGATAGAACTCAATTAGATGAGAAAACAAAATTTGACAGCAACCGTAGTATTAATGCAAATTCCCAAACAAAACATCAAGAACCTTCGTCATCATCATTGAACCATTCAGAAGAAACATCGACAATTTTGCATAAAAATCCATATAAAAAAACTGCACAAAGTTCTAATATACCGGTTAATTTTGATTACAAAAAGATCGATTATAAGAAATTTCAAGGAGGTGCGCAAAAAGCTAAAGGTGTTGGAATACAAGCAAAATATCATGGAAAGGTAATACTTTTTATTTTAAAATTAGTCGATCATTGTTAATTTAAAATTAGTCGATCATTGTTAAATATTGAATATTTTTTTATAGGGCAAAAAAGGCAAAAACAAAACATTCAATAGATTATTCACGTTTGACACAAATAAAAAGAAAAAATAATTTACAAAATTATAGAGCTAAAATATTTCAATTTGCAAAAATGATTTTATATTGTTATTTTATTATATAATTTAATCTTTATAAAGTTTCTTTGGGATTTTTACTTGTATACATTGTATATATTTTTCTACTTAATTCAGGACCAATTCGGCGGTTAGATTGTAAGGGACCACCTCTTCTCTGTACTTTTAAATCAGCTAATAATTTGATGCCGTCTTCACATTTGTTTTCATATTCCTTCAATATTTTTTTAAAATAAAAAATAAATAGGTATAAATAAAATAAAAACCAACCATAATAAGTTTTTTAGGTTTAGGATAATTGCTAATAACTGCTTCAGCTGTTTCTAATGTTACTAAAGGTAATCTAGTTAAATGTTGTTGCCATAAACGATTAAGACCAGCTGAACCCTCTACCCGAAAACAATCTCTATTATCATTTAAGAGAAATAGATTAATATCAGCAAATTTGTCTGCATGCGCTTTTCTAAAATATCCTTATGAATTATTTTTAAAAATAATAAACAGCTAAATATACTTGAAAGGAATTTTAGCAATTGCCTTGGTAATGTATCCAATATCATTTGCTACTATAGTAGTGTTCTCATGTAGTCTATAATAACATTTATAAACTATTTGTAATTCCGCTAAAGCCTTTTCTATTTTAGCCCAATTGATAAGTATTTTTGAATTATGCACAAATTTTTTTAAACCATATATAAAAATTGTTATCGTCATGAGTAGTTGTAGGGACACTTGGTGATGGGAACTAAATTAGCCATATCGCACGTGTGAATTAATTATCCATATAGCACGGGTCAATCAATTAGTGTGCGATATGGTTGTTGTGGTTACCTTTGTAATTAATTAGCGTGCGATATGGATGTTGTGGTTACCTTTGTAATCAATTAGCGTGCGATATGGATGTTGTGGTCAATTAGTGTGTGCGTCATGGTTAACTTTGTAATGAATTAGTGTGCGTGTCATGGTTACTTATTAACAGGTCAATTAACTTAAATGTTTATGGTCAATTATCAAGTTAATGTAAGCATTTAGCTTAATTGTTTTGTGGTCAAGTAACTTAATCATGGTCAGTTAATGTACGCATTTACCAGTTGACATTGCGCGTATTGTTATACTTTTAGACTTTGTTTGAAAAAAAAATGTACCTCCGTGGTGTTCGAACTTGAAAATATTTTGTGTGTTTTTTTCTTTGTAAGTCATGACGCTCTACCTGTTCAGCCACCAAACATATATATTTATCTCGTCTTTAGTCTATATTTATATGATTTTTTTTTTTTTTTTTTTAATATAAAAGTTTATATTCTTATATGATTGTGTATGTGCGTGTGATGAATGATGGATGATAGCTATAGAGAGAAGAACAGTATAAATACTATCACAATAGGAAAACACGTAATTTGCTGACTAAAAAGTTCTGTCTCGATGGCTCGGTTGATAGAGTGTAGAGCTACAAAACAGTACATTCATGGGTTCAAATCTACAATTTACATATTACGCATAATCATCTTAAATATTTATATACATTTACATCTTTATTTGCTTTGTTATGTAATATAGCATCAATTTTATATGTTTTGAATAAATAAAAATGATATTTTTTTGAGAAATGAAATTTTTTTAGCATTATCGGTACATTCATGCGTTCAAAATATAGTTTTTTATTATATTTTGTTATTGATATATACAATGATTAATGTAATTGCTAGTCAGTATGCATAATGTTACTGACAGCGGCGAATGTAGAAGTAATATCTAGTTTTACAAAAGAATATAAATTGCTGTTAAATAATAATAATATAAAAAAATTGGAAAATCTTGAAGAGAAGATAAATTTATTAATTAGATCAGGTGTAATCAGATCAAAATTTGGAGAACATTATAAATGTTGTATTTGGTCAGATAATAAAACAACATCTGGACCTGATACATGTATCTGTGTATCAATACAGTTTCAATATAAAGATGCTCTGAAAGTGATAAAAAACTTTAAAAATACTTATGATATTTTAATTACCAGAATGGATGATATGAGAATATAAAACATGATACCATTTATGCATCCGTTTACTATGATTATAGCAGGCCCTTCGGGGTGTGGAAAAACAACCTTTGTCTGTAATGTAATTCAACAACACAAAAACTTAATCAAACCAAATATAACTAAAATAATTTGGTGCAATCCTGAATTAGCGGCTGTACCTAGGACTTTACTTTTTGATAATATAGAACTTTTAAATAATATACCAGAAGAAATAAAAAATGAAAATGACGACAATATTTTAATAGTTTTGGATGATTTGATGCTTGAGACATATAATAAACAGGTGTGTGAGTTATTTACCAAAGGGTCTCATCATAAAAACTTGTCAATTATTTTGTTAATACAAAATATTTTTCATCAGGGTAAATACTGCCGTGATATTTCATTAAATGCTAAATATCTGGTTTTATTTAAGAACCCCCGCGATAAATCGCAAATTGTACCTCTGGCACGTCAGATTTTTCCTGAAAAAACAAGAGAGTTTACAAAAGTATATAATGAGGTGACATCACGTCCTCACGGCTATATTGTGTTAGACTTAACACAAAACATTAATGAATTGTACCGTATACGTAGTGATATATTAGAAAAAAATTATTCTGTTTGTTATTGTACCGCAAATGATTTAAATAACAGAGCTTACTGTGAAAAATATGAAACGATTGAAGAGAAACCGTCATATATTACGACTGTTAAAAACCCCTAATAAAAAACTACGTAATAGTATTTTGAAGTCATGCGATGATGATGTTATAAAGACTTTAATTGAAATTGCAATTAATACTTTAAACGGCAATAATAAAATATCAAAGAAGAGTTTATCATTTTTAAAAAAACATAAAAGTGTAATAAGATGTTTAGTCAGTACAAAAAGTAGTTTGAAAGCAAAACGTCGAATTCTTATTCAAAAAGGAGGCTTTTTACCTGTACTAATTGGAACCGTGCTATCAGGTATTATTGGTAAATTAATAGGAGATTATCAGTCGAAAAATGAATAATATGCAGCGTATGATTGTTATACCCCCCGATGTTTTTGTAAGATTTAAAAAATTAGTAGAAAATGAAAAGAACTTAAATATTTTAAATCATAATATTGAAAATCTTTTAAATAATAAAAAAATAAACCCTACACAAAAATGGTACTTGTTAAGACAGAATTTAATAAAGTATGCTAATCAAAGACGAACAGGCTTGGCTATACCCTCTCCATTTAAAAGAAATAATGTTAATACAAAAAATACTGAAACTCAAACAAGACTTAAATTTGTCAAAAATCAGGAAACACAATATGAGCCTAATATTAAACAGCAAGAAAATTATGAAGACAATGAAGTTTTTCTCGACTTTAACCCAGTAAAAGAACAACAACAACAAATATCGCAATATAGAGAACAGATTAGTGATGAAGATATAGATATGGAATATGATGATGATGAAGCTGCTGAAATTGCTTTGCAGAAAACATTACCTGAAGAGCGTTTAACTAGAAGATTGTCTTCTTCTAATTCCAATGTAAGAATGTTTAACACAAATACAGGTGGTATTATTACAGTAGCATTACCAGAAAAGTCTCCTACAAGACAACGTACAAATTCAAATAATTCATTTTTTAACCAAAGTATTTTGTCACCTATAAATACAAGACAACATGCACAAGCAAGTGGTTCATTGTTAAGAAAAAGTATTTTGTCAAAATATCCTGCAGAAAAAAATATTAAAAAAAGGAAGCCAGCAACACCTGGCACCCCACCACACACACCCAAGCAATATAAACTACATGGCACCCCTCCTCTCTGGGAAAACTACAAATAACTGATAAAAAGCTATAAATAAGCGTTAAAAGGTTAAATTTACCAATTGTAATTATGAATTCACGAGATAATTTCTATATTACATTGTTTAGTAATGATTCAGTAAATTTTTTTCCCGATAATACTCTGGCAACTTTTGAAAATAGAATACCAACACATTTAGATTTAACTAAAGCCGATTGGCAGGTTGGTCTTTCGGAAATTTTTGTTAATGACTACCTACAAACTGATTTATATGAAAAACAAAAATCAGCTACTATTGCGTTGGGGGTTCATTCAGTTTTAGTAGGTAGAAATAAACAACTTGTTAAAAAACGTCTGGGATATACATTTTACCATGAAGATAGTGCCAAATTTATGCATGATGATTGGAAACGAAATTTTTTACCTACACTTATTAACAACATTACACCGTTAGGAACGTGTACACGTACCGAAGTAGTACATGAGTTTTATAATGAACTGTTAGTCACTCTATCGAACGATGAGACCTATAAGAGTGAATATAAACCTGTTTCGGAAGCAAATAGCCTAAAATTTATACGTATATCAAAAACTTTTAACAAAGACAGTTTCTATTTAAAACCAGATGTTGAATATACTATACCAGAATTAATAAAAGAGCTTTTCCAGCAAAAAAAAAATATTATTGAATACAAAAAAACAATACTAGACTTATTTGAACGTACGTTTAAACAAATAAAAGATGAAAAAAGTGGTATGTTACTAGTATATAGTGATATTATTCAGCCAGAAATTTTTGGAAATAATAATATACGAGCGTTACGTGCAATAAATATTGACAACTGTAGAAGACAAAACAATATAGAATTTAAAAATATACAATACATTGGAAAAGAAGATTTTTGAAACTATTGCCATTAATATTTCCGATCAGTATGGCAAAAAAATTGATTTTGTACCAAACTATTATCCGACAAAAATTGTATTACATTTTAAGAGATTTTAATAAAAAAAGTATATAAATAAAAACAACACATAAAGCTTTATCGTTTTACTTAAACATGCATCGTGAATACATTAAATATTATTCTTCACAAGCTGGCGGTAATATAAATGAAATAGGACCACTTTTACAGGCATATCCATCAATCCAGCGAGGGCGTGGTTTAGGTAATTTATTTGGAGGTTTATTTCGTTTTTTAAAACCTGCATTGGCTACTGGTTTAAATTTACTAAAAGACGAAGCATTCAAAACTGGCTCTAATATTTTGTATGATATAGCGTCAGGGTCAAATCCAAAAGAAGTATTCGAAGAACAAGCTAAAGCAGGCATAAAAAATTTAAGAACTTCAGCAGTGAACCAATTGCATTCAATGTATGGTAGTGGTAGAAAGCGAAAAAAAAGTAGTAAAAAAACGATGCAAGTAAAAAAAAGACGTAAAACTATAAAAAGACGTGTAAAACCGAAACTATATTCAATCAGTAGAAATAGGCGGAGAGCAGGAAATAAAAAATCACGTGTTCTAGATATTTTTAATTAAAAATGGTTATTGTAGAATGCATGAAGTCAGAGTTAGATCTTTTCACAACACCACCAATACAGACGAGTATTTTACGAACTGATGAAGTAGTCTACAATCCATTAGCCTCGTTAGAGGCCTCACCTTCTACAATAGAATTTGTCTCACTTGGTAATGGTGATACATACAGAGATTTAGCATCAACATATATTAAATTTAAAGTTCAAATATTAAAACAAGATGGAACAAAATGGAGTTATGCCGATACAACAGGATCAGGTGCTGATAAAAAGTCAATACCACAGCCTAGTGTAGTAAATAATTTGCTACATTCAATGATTAAACAAGTAAATGTAACAATAAATGGGAAAAATGTAACACCTTCTGATTCTTTTTATAATTATAAAAGTTATTTAATTTCCTTGGTAAGCTATGGAAAAGATGCTAGTTCAACACATTTGGAAGGATCTGGTTGGGAGCTAGATAAACCAAATGTTCATGATATTAATAACGAAGGTTCCAAATTAAGACAGAAACAGTACAAAAACTCTTCTACTGTAGAGCTAATGGGAAAATTACATGTGGATTTTTTTAACACACCTACTTTGCTTTTAAACAATGTTGATGTGAGAATTTCGTTAACACTGGAAAAACCAGAATTTTATTTATTTTGCGCTGATACGGATGAAAGCTATTTGAAAATTCATGAAGCAACACTATACATGAAACATGTTACAGTTAACCCTAATATTTTATTGGCTCACAACACTATTCTTGCAAAAACTAATGCAAAGTATCATTACAAAAGAGGAGAATTGAAAACATTTACAATACCAGCAAATACTTCAAACATTTCATTGGATAATGTATTTATTGGTCAGCTACCTAATACAATATTATTTTGTATGGTAAATAATGAAAACTTTAATGGAAAACGATCAAAAAATCCATATCATTTTGATCACAATAATTTATCACAATTTCAATTATATGTAAACGGTGTACAAGTACCTAATTCGCCAATTGAAACAAATTTCTCTGAGAGTTTTTGTAATACCAGAGCATATTTAACATTATTCAAGGGTACAGGAATACATCATTCCGATAAAGGTCATCAAATTACAAAAGAACATTTTGGAAAAGGCTACACAATTTTAGCTTTTGATTTATCTGCTGATGGTTCAGGTAATGAAACATGTCAGAACTTGTTAAATCAAGGTGTAGTAAGAATTGAGGCAAAATTAAGTTCCGCACTGTCATCTACTATAACATGTATTGTTTATGGAGAGTTTGATGCGTCATTGGAAATTGACAGGAATCGAAATGTTTATACAAATTTATAAATAGCACTACAATTACAAATAATTTTTATTACGCTGTCGAATGTGATACGCGGAAATTTAAACAACGAGAATATTACTCAAAACTTAAACAAAAAATTAAACAAATTCGATGTTCAAAATTGTGCTACAAATGGAAATTTATACAACGAGAATATTACTCAAATCTTAAACAAAAAATTAAATAAATTCGATGTGATATTGATCAATGGCAAATACAAAAAAAGAGTTTATATCTCAGCATGTAAAGTGTACATCAAAAATTTACGATATTTCAAGTCTAACCGAACAGCATGAATACGCAACAGATTGCAAAAATTCTTCAGAAGAATAAATACACAAAAACTTGTTTTAGGGGCGTGTATGCTTTTAATCGCATACCAAAAGAAATAAAAAATAAGCCATTTTGTATTGTTGTTAATTCAGATCCAGACACAAAACCTGGCTTACACTGGTTTGTTTTAAATTTTCCAAAAAGAGATTGCGCTGAATATTTTGATTCTTATGGAGATCGGACGATAAAAACAAATATTATAAGCAAAATCAACAAAAATTCCAGACAAAAGTGCTTTATAAAGAATGCAAAACGTTTACAGTCCGACCAATCAGATGTATGTGGATATTATTGCTGTGTTTTTATATACTTTAGATGTAGAGGTGTTTCTATGCAGACATTTTTAAACATTTTTAAATCTGATGATTTCATTTACAATGATAAATTAATTTCAAAAATGTTTCTGAAAATTTTTAAATTTTAACTTTTTTATGTAATAAATATATTAACATATCTGTAAATTTTTTTTATAAAAATAAACATACAAAACTAATAAAAAAAAAATCAATTATTGTTTTTATTCATTTATTATTATATTTTCTGTACATAACAATGGTATTTCTACAAAAAGTTTTGAAAAATTAAATGAGGTATTAAATTTTGGTAAAAATAATAGCTCCCTTGTTAATTTAGTAACACCATAAGTTTTACATTTTCCAAAATACTCATATATATAATTTTTTACATAGATTTGATTGATGTAGTTAAAATATGCATGACTAGTTATAAAATCTCTGATGTCATTTACTTTTCTCCATTCATCGGTATTTAATAAAAACGTTAACTGTTCAATTTCCTGATCATTACATATGTTTTGAACAAACATTATCCAAAGGCTGTAGCTGAATTTCATTGGTGTTTTACAGTGCTTTGATATAATCACAATTGGTTTTAACGTAATTGGGTGAAAACCAGAAGAAATTTTTGCTGTGTGTTCTTGGTTTAGAAAATAATGATATGCAAGGAGCAAATTACCTGTATCCTTTAAAATATGTGTTTCCATTTTAAAAATACAGTATCAACTAAAAAAGGATTTTTAAAAAAATATAGACAAACAAACAAATTTTTTTTTTCATTTTTAAAAATCAATTTTATTATATTTCAACATATACATGTACATATTAAAACAATTTTTTAAAGCACATCTTTTTACTTCTGCTGTTGTAGAGTGAACGGGGCAGTATGTAGCATAATTTTGTATTTCTTGTAATCCGGGGATGACAGAATTTAAATCCACAATCTGTGTTGTTTTTGGAAGATATCTGACAAGGATATTTTTTTTTTGTTTACCTTTGACAAAAATTGTATACTGTTCCAAATTTTTAAATATATATGGTAAACTGTTATATTCAATATCACCACTTTCCCATTCAAGGCCATTTATATTATTCTTGTTGTACTCATTCTGTTGAAAAATTTCACGACTCAGTTCTTCTTTAGGGTATGGCGATTTGAATAAAAAAAAATCTGGTAATAATGTGCCTTGTTTAAGTGCAGCCATTTCTTTTATAAAATACTGATTACCATTACCAATTACAAATTGAAAATCAATAAAAATTATTTTCTTCTCCATTTTTTTTTTTTAAAAAAAAACACAACTTTGGTCATTGACAAAAACTATAAAACTAATTTGACAAGGTTTTTAAAGTTAGTTATAAAGTTGTGACGGTATGAGTAAAAAGTCAATTGTAGATGAGTTGCATAAGCCTGCAAGAAAAAATTTCAAAAGGCGCCAAGTTAAGCAAAAAGGTATCAATGACACATGGCAAATTGACTTGGTAGAGATGATCCCGTTTGCAAAATTCAACCAAGGTTATAAATATCTTCTTACTGTTATTGACATTTTTTCAAAATATGCTTATACAGAACCAGTTAAATCAAAAAGTGGAATAGATACAACAAACGCTATGAATAATATTTTAACTAAAAGTAAACAAAAACCAAGAAATATTCATTCGGATCAGGGTAAAGAATTTTTTAATAGTAATTTTCAAACTTTAATGAAAAAACATAATATTAATCATTACCACACATATACTAAACTTAAGGCTTCAATCTGCGAACGTTTTAACCGAACGTTAAAAAATAATATGTGGAAACAATTTAGTTTAAACGGTAGTTACAATTGGATTACAATATTAGATGATTTAATTTATAAATACAATCATACAATACATCGTACAATAAAAATGAAACCATATCAGGTATCAAAGAAAAATGAAAAACATTTACTAGCTACAGAATACAATAATCCTAAATTATATATTAAGGCTAAATTTAAGGTAAATGATTTTGTACGAATCAGCAAATCAAAAGGAACTTTTCAAAAAGGTTATGAGCCTAGTTGGTCTACTGAAATTTTTAAAATATCAAAAGTTAATTTAACAAACCCTATAACATATTCTCTAATTGATTATAAAGAACAGCCAATATCGGGTGGGTTTTATGAATTTGAAATACAAAAAACAAAAAATCCAAATTCATATTTAGTTGAGAAAATAATACGACAAAAAGGAAATAAAGTATTTGTTAAATGGCTTGGTTTTGACAATACACATAATACATGGATAAATAAACAAGATATTTTATAAATATGAAAATTTCCCTATATAAAACAGCAATCTGACAAATATTTTTCAGTTTTACCTTAAATTTAACATGAATCGTTTTAATATTATACAAGAGTCGTCTTCATTTGTTAAACGATTTAATTTACGTGGACATCGCATAGAGTTTTCGATAAAAAATGTACCTGAAAATGAAGAGCCCGTGAGCTGGATTAAAGAAGGTGTTCGGGAAATAATTGAGTACATTACAAATCGACTTTTACCAACCGATTTAGTTGGTATTACATTTTGCGATAACAGTTTTTATGAGCATGGTCCAGGGTGGATAAATTTTAAAGAAGCAGCAGAAATAAACTTAGAAGAAATATGGAATCTACTGTCTAAAATTTTTCAAAGCAATTCTGCAGGGTTGAATACCGACACGTTTTGTCTACAAGTAACATCTGTTCGACTACCCCGAGGTACAGGACGAGGTAAAAACTACAATTCTTTTGATGAAGAATGTGCTCAAAGAAAAGGAATAATCACGATAAAAAATAACGATTACATATGTTTACCCCGAGCTTTAGTTGTAGCCATGTCTATAGTAGAAAATGATTTGGAATATCAAAATAAACATATTTTAAGAGACACGCATAAAGTTCAAACTATTAGAGCTATGGATTTAATTAATAAAGCAAAAGTTGTTATACCATCAGAAGGGGCAAGTGTTATAGAAATTCAACAATTTCAACAATACCTTACAAATTATAATATTGTAGTATATAAATATGGAACAAAAGGGAGAGATATCATATACGAAGGCCGAACAGATGGTAAAAATTTAAATTTACTTTATCACAATAATCATTTTAACGTAATTGCATCATTAACATCGACATTTTGCTGTGGATATTTTTGCCAAACATGTCGTGTACCATACAACAACAAAAATTCACATTATTGTAAAGGACAATGTCCTTGCTGTCAAAAATCTTCAATTTGTGCAAAAGTTTTCCCTGAAATACCATGTACAAATTGTAACAGAAAATTTAGAGGACCCATCTGTTACAACAATCATCTGACTGCCGGTGTTGGTAAAATTAGCCTTTGTGCATACATTAAAAAGTGTTTAAGCTGCTTAAAAACCACTCGTACAGACAGAACTCACATTTGTGGTGAATTTTATTGTACTACCTGTCAGAAATTCGTTATGCATGATCATTTATGTTTTATGCAGCAAAATATAAATACACCTGATTTTAAAAAAAAATTATTTATTTTTTACGATTTGGAAACACGACAGGATAAAATATTTAATGAAAAAGCACCTAATACTTCAGTTAACGTGCACGAACCAAATTTATGTGTAATTAACAAGCGCTGTAATATATGCATTGATATTAATAATTTGCAGTTTTGTCAGAATTGTGGTCATAGACAAATTGTATACAAAGAAACAAATATAATAGAACTTATGTTTGAACATTTATTAACAATAAGGAAAAAATTTAAAGATATAATTGTAATTGCTCATAATGGAAAAGCTTTTGATCATCAGTTTATATTAAACTATATTATCACAAAAAAATCTAACTTCACTCCAGAATTAATTATGCAGGGAACAAAAATTATTATGATGAAAATTCAAAATATTAAATTTATTGATTCGATAAATTATTTTCCAATGGCTTTGTCTAAATTACCCAAAGCTTTTGATTTACCAAATATATTTAGAAAAGGCTACTTTCCGCATTTTTTTAACACCGTAGCCAATAAAAATTATATTGGTATTCTACCTTCAATAGAATATTACGGTTGTGACCAAATGAAAACAGAAGAACGTAAAACGTTTTTAATTTGGCATAATGAAAATAAACACATAGAATTTAACATTCAGAATGAGATAGAAGAGTATTGTAAGAGCGATGTAAATATTTTGACAGAAGCGTGTTTAAAATTTAGGAAACTATTGCTTACGGAATGTAATGTGTGTCCTTTTACTGAAGCGACAACAATAGCATCAGCTTGTCATTTAGTTTTCAGACGAAATTTTTTACAACCCAATACAATTGCAGTTATACCTGTTAAAGGCTATAGAAATTGTAATAGACAATCAAAAGTAGCTACACAATGGTTATTACAAGAAGAAAAAAATAGAAATATTTTAATACATTTTGCAGCAAAACAAAAAGAAACAGTTATACAAGGTGTGAAGGTAGACGGTTATTGCCCTGAGACAAAACAAATTTTTGAATTTCATGGTTGTTATTTTCATGGACACCCTGTATGTGTAAAACACAATCGCAACAAACCGATAAGTGATAAATGTAATGAAACATATGAACTTCGATACGAAAACACATTGGCAAAAACAAACAGACTACAATCTTTTGGCTACGAGGTAATAGAAATGTGGGAATGTGATTTTTATAAACAACTTCAACAAGATAAACAGATGTGTGAATATCTTAAAAATCATCCTGTTTTAGATAATCTGCCACTTAATCCTCGTGATTCATTTTATGGTGGTAGAACAGGTAATACACGAAAGTATTACAAATGTAAGCCCGGAGAAAAGATTAAATACATTGATGTGTGTTCATTATATCCATGGGTATGTAAATATGGTAAATTCCCAATTGGACACCCTATTATACATATAGGTAACCAAGATTGTCAACAAGTTGACTTGAAAATAAAAAATGGCTTAATAAAATGTAAAATACTACCCCCACATAATTTATATCACCCTGTTTTACCAGTCAAGCAAAATAATAAATTAATGTTTGCATTGTGTCGTACATGTTCTGAAAATTTATCACAATCAGAATGTTTTCATAATGACAATGAAAAAGCTTTAACTGGAACATGGATATTTGATGAAGTAGTTAAAGCAATAGAAAAAGGATATAAAATATTAGAAATTTATGAAATATGGGAATATGAAATTTCTCAATACGATAAAATTTCAAATGTATCTGGTTTATTCACTGAAATGATGAATAAGTTTATTAAAATGAAACAATCTGCCAGCGGTTTTCCTACGCACTGTGAAAATTTACAGCAAAAAGAAGAATATATTGTAGATTTTTTAAAAAATGAAAACATTCAACTTATTTTTGCTGATATAATTCAAAATACTGGCTTAAGATCACTAGCCAAACTAATGTTAAACTCTTTTTGGGGTAAATTTGGTCAAAGAGAAAACCAACCAAAGACAACAATTATAAACGAACCTAGTTTGTTGTACGAATTAGTAACAGATGCATCTATAATTGTAAACCACATTATACCAGTCAATGAAAACACCTTAATTGTAAACTGGGAATATGTAGAGGAAGCAAGCATTTCACTTTCAACTGTAAATGTATGTATAGCTGCATACACTACTGCACAGGCTCGCCTTAAACTTTATGAATATTTAGAAAAACTTGACAACAGGGTTTTGTATTATGATACAGATTCTGTAATATACATAAATCGTAAAGATGAATACGAACCGGCAACTGGTGACTTTATTGGATGCATGACTGATGAATTAGAAACAGAATTTGGTGCTGGAAGCTATATAACAGAGTTTGCTTGTGGAGGCCCTAAAAATTATTCATATCAGGTATTTAGCACAAAAAGTAAAAATTTGCAAACCAGATGTAAGGTAAAAGGTATTTCATTAAACTACCAAAATTCAAGTATAATAAATTTTGATATAATCAAACAAATGATTCTGCATGAAGACAACACTGAACCAGTAACAATTTTTTCCAGAAATATACGACGTACAAAAGATCATCAGGTAATAACTGTACCAGAAACAAAACTTTACAAATTATCGTCAACAAAAAGAAAATTTTTAGATGATTATGATTCAGAGCCATATGGATATAAAAAAAATATAAATTTAATAAATTAGTAAAAAAAATATATTAAAATAAAGTTTGTATATTTTTTAAAAAGTATAAATATATAATTAAATAAATAATAAAAAAAAGTATAATGAGTCTTTTCAATCTATTATACAATTTTATTACTTTGACTAAAAGATAAATACAGGTAATAGTAGTTTTAACAGCAATTTATGTTATAGAATATAAAAATTATCCTAATTATATTTTGAGTTTTGTATTAACCTTTTCATTAAATATCATGCTAATATAAATTATAGTATTTTTTATTTTGATGTAATAGCAGATGTATCACAAATAGATGCATTCAATTCTTTTGTGATCAAATATGATAACAGATGTATATTTCATGAAATTTTTATACACAAGTGAGTCTTTTAGTCATGGAAATTTACAGAAAATTATTCTATAATTATCTTATAAATTAAAAACCAATTGATACTTTGTTGCAAAATATAAAAATTTCTTTGTTATCGAATATTTTTTTTGCAAATTTAGTGTTATGGTAAAAGAGTTTAATATTAAACTTTTCAATAAATATCATGCTTATATAAATTATTATAATTTCAAAATGTAGTAAAAAAATAAAAAACAAAAAAAAATGTTTGCTGTATATAAAAGAATGATTTTATGAACTATACTATACAACTATTATAGCCATCGAATCGAATATGCAGCAGCAGAATCAGAAAGTACCCAAAAATAAAGTACCTACGTTAGCGAAGTTATCGCTAAGAGGAACATTCAATGCACACATATACAGTTATGAAACATGGTGTGAACTCGTTGAGCACAAAAGCTATCAGAAAAGATATCTAATAGATCAGCATAATTACTATGTAAACTACTACAGTTGTCTCTTCGATAGTCAAAAACATTTTTATTATAAATATAGTATTAGTCAGATATTAATTTTGTGTCAAAACGCAGAATGTTTTGATACAGTAAATATTGAATTAAGTCTTGCATATTTGCAAGAGTAATTTTATATTCAATACTTAAATAAATGTAAATAGTAATAAAAAATACCTATCCCTTAGTTTTTTTAAAAAAAAAATCGTATAAATAGTTGTCTCGGATTTTGGATTTTATCATTGATTAACAAGATACAATTGAATTACCATGGTAAGTTAATTTTATATTTTTTATAAAAAAATTTTGATATAATTTTATTTTATTATTATAGAATTTTTTAGAATCTTTTGAAGCAGCTGCTGCAGGAGGTGCAAAGTACACAAGACTGGACGATCTTGAAATAGGTCAATCCTACGAAATACAAAAATTTCAATTTAAGGAATCAAGATATGGACATGGCGTTACAGTGTTATTAAGAAATTTTGAAAGAGACCAAGAACTACTGATGTATTTACCATCAAGGATTTCACAAATAATAACAACATCAGAACAGCTAGAACTTCTAAATAAATCTGAGTATATTCTAATTTTTAGAGGTCGAGATCCTGATAAAAAGAACATGGCTAAAATTGACTTTATAAAAAAAAACTTTGTATAAAATTTGATAAATAAAAAAAAAAATCTTTTATTAACATTATTATATTATTTATTTATTGATTTAGTATAAGTATTCAAAAAATAGTTCACAAATTGTAAGTATATTGCCTACCAGCACCTATATTATCAGCTATTAGTATCATCTTCAATTTCTTCATACAAGAAATTTGCATACACAAAAACATTATGATTCAATTCTTCTCAAATAAATTTTTTACTATTGCGTACACAAAACATATGTTTCAATAAAAAACATATGTGTTCGAACCTAAAAATTTTTGTGGCTTTGTTAGTCATAGCACTCTATATATTC
>CAWUCQ010000119.1:0-2500 GCA_963920725.1 Rhamphomyia laevipes
GAACTCCACCGGTAATACGCTTACATACAATAAGGTAATGTACAAACCCAAATTATAGGTGTACTACCCGTATGAAGCACAAGTTCAACTACGAACGTTTTAACCGCAACAACTTTAATATACGCTATTGGAGCTGGAATTACCGCGGCTGCTGGCACCAGACTTGCCCTCCAATAGGTCCTTGTTAAAGGATTTAAAGTGTACTCATTCCAATTACAGGGCCTCGGATATGAGTCCTGTATTGTTATTTTTCGTCACTACCTCCCCGTGCTGGGAGTGGGTAATTTACGCGCCTGCTGCCTTCCTTAGATGTGGTAGCCGTTTCTCAGGCTCCCTCTCCGGAATCGAACCCTGATTCCCCGTTACCCGTTGCAACCATGGTAGTCCAAGATACTACCATCAATAGTTGATAGGGCAGACATTTGAAAGATCTGTCGTCGGTACAAGACCATACGATCAGCAAGTTATCTAGAGTTCAACCAGTATAACGATTCCCGAAGGTATCGCTTGGTTTTAGCCTAATAAAAGCACACGTTCCATAAGGTCCGTGTTTATAATTGCATGTATTAGCTCTAGAATTACCACAGTTATCCAAGTAACTGTTAACGATCTAAGGAACCATAACTGATATAATGAGCCTTTTGCGGTTTCACTTTTAATTCGTGTGTACTTAGACATGCATGGCTTAATCTTTGAGACAAGCATATAACTACTGGCAGGATCAACCAGAATAATGTTATTTTTATATATAATTTTGATGATGTAGAATATATGTAAATTTATTAAAAATACATACACGTACATATACAAAATATATTTTAAATTAACTTTATTATCATTTCTGATAAAAAAAGTGTAATTTTTCATTCAACTTTTATTTTTGAGCAAAAAGTGTAGGACGAACTCAAGTACTTATAGTACTTTCTAATGATTCGCCATCACTTGATACCTTTTTAAAAAATTCGCATTTTTTCAAATAAATTTATTAATTTATTAAATTTTATGATCACATATGGACATTCATTACAAAAATAATAAATTTTTCCATGATCTCACTCGGTTTTGTGGCTATATAAAACCACGAGACTTTTTTGCTCTTAAAAAAATGATGCAAACAACACATCAATTTTTAAGTAAAAGATGTTAACAACACATTTTTATTTATTATTTTTATCATATAAATACAATTAGTATGTATATTTTTAGACATATATATATATATTTAATATGTACAAATATAAATATCCAAATATTATATGAATTTATACTCATATGTATATATTTATAAAAAAAAAATATATAAATCATAATAGTGAAGGGAACTGATATCAAATGCTAATGAATTGATGACATCGGCCTTCCATAAAAAAAATTTTTAATTTTTTTTTTTTTTGTTTTATAAATTAAAATAGTGTAGGGAATTGATATCAACACCTAATAAATTTTTCTAAACTGACTATCAAAAAAAAAAAAAAAATTTTTTTTAGTGAAGGGAACTGATATCAAATGCTAATGAATTGATGACATCGGCCTTCCAAAAAAAATAAATTTTAATTTTTTTTTTTTCGTTTTATAAATTAAAATAGTGTAGGGAATTGATATCAAATCCTAATAAATTTTTCTAAACTGACTATCAAAAAAAAAAAAAAATATTTTTTAGTGAAGGGAACTGATATCAAATGCTAATGAATTGATGACATCGGCCTACCAAAAAAAAAAAATTTAAAATTTTTTTTTTTTCGTTTTGTAAATTAAAATAGTGTAGGGAATTGATATCAAATCCTAATAAATTTTTCTAAACTGACTATCAAAAAAAAAAAAAAAATATTTTTTAGTGAAGGGAACTGATATCAAATGCTAATGAATTGATGACATCGGCCTTCCAAAAAAAATAAATTTTAATTTTTTTTTTTTTTCGTTTTATAAATTAAAATAGTGTAGGGAATTGATATCAAATCCTAATAAATTTTTCTAAACTGACTATCAAAAAAAAAAAAAAAATATTTTTTAGTGAAGGGAACTGATATCAAATGCTAATGAATTGATGACATCGGCCTTCCAAAAAAAATAAATTTTAATTTTTTTTTTTTTCGTTTTATAAATTAAAATAGTGTAGGGAATTGATATCAAATCCTAATAAATTTTTCTAAACTGACTATCAAAAAAAAAAAAAAATATTTTTTAGTGAAGGGAACTGATATCAAATGCTAATGAATTGATGACATCGGCTTACCAAAAAAAAAAAATTTAAAATTTTTTTTTTTTTTCGTTTTGTAAATTAAAATAGTGTAGGGAATTGATATCAAATCCTAATAAATTTTTCTAAACTGACTATCAAAAAAAAAAAAAAAATATTTTTTAGTGAAGGGAACTGATATCAAATGCTAATGAATTGATGACATCGGCCTACCAAAAAAAAAAAAATTAAAATTTTTTTTTTTTCGTTTTATAAATTAAAATTATTATACTATACTAATTTTTATATAATCAACTTATTGAA
>CAWUCQ010000119.1:17500-20024 GCA_963920725.1 Rhamphomyia laevipes
CTGTTTCGGTCTTCCATCAGGGTTTCCCCTGACTTCAACCTGATCAGGTATAGTTCACCATCTTTCGGGTCACAGCATATATGCTCAAGGTACGCTCTAGTTAGAGGTATAAAAAATAAATAAATTCATTTATATACATAACTGTATAGAACGCCCCGGGATTGTATTTATATATAAATAAATATATATAAATTGATCCCATATTAACAGTTAAGTTAATTTTGCCATTAGGTTTTTATAAATAAATACCCAATGACTTGCACACATGTTAGACTCCTTGGTCCGTGTTTCAAGACGGGTCCCGAAGGTATCCTAAATCTTTAGCATTGTTAATCATATAAATGCATATAATAAAATACAAAATATAAATATAATATATTAATTATAACATCCGAAAATGTAAGCATTATATGAATAAAATCTATCAATTATTTATCCGATAATATTTAATTTATTTAAATATTTATTAAAAATAAATAAAAAATAAACTCTTTAAATATATCTTATGATAAATATTAAATTATTAATAGATTACAATGTCCACATATGAAAAAATTGCACACTATTTATATTATATAAATAAATATATAATATTATTAATGATGAATTCTTCATATTTAGGATATTTAGGTTCATCGGGCTTAACCTCTAAGCAGTTTCACGTACTATTTAACTCTCTATTCAGAGTTCTTTTCAACTTTCCCTCACGGTACTTGTTTACTATCGGTCTCATGGTTATATTTAGTTTTAGATGGAGTTTACCACCCACTTAGTGCTGCACTATCAAGCAACACGACTCTTAGGAAATATCTTCTAATAATCATTAATGTCATAACGGGCCTAGCACCCTCTATGGGTAAATGGCCTCGTTTAAGAAGGACTTAGACAATTAACTTATCATATTAGAATATAGATATTCCATACACTACATCTGATATTTGCTAATATAACAAAATCATTTAGTGCTGAACTGATTTCTTTTCGCTCGCCGCTACTAAGAAAATCCTAGTTAGTTTCTTTTCCTCCCCTAATTAATATGCTTAAATTCAGGGGGTAGTCTCATATGAGTTGAGGTTGTTATAATATTTTCTTTTTTTTTTTTTTTTTATTGCAATAAATAATTTAAATAATACTTTTAATGTTATATTTTTTAATTTAATAATTATAAGCTATTCCAGTTTATATAATAAAATATTATAAAAATATTCTATTTACTAGATATGCTTAATTTAAAAAAAAATATATAAAAGCATTATATTATAAAATTATTACATTTATTAATATTATGAATTTTATATATATAAATATATATATTATTCAATAATATAACATGTGCTTAAAATAATAATTTATTAATTTATTATTAAGCAACTAAATTAGAAAAGTCTTACAACCCTCAACCATATGTAGTCCATGCAGTATTTTAATAAATTAAAATACATGTAGCATGGACTGCAATATGCGTTCAAAATGTCGATGTTCATGTGTCCTGCAGTTCACACGATGACGCACAGTTTGCTGCGTTCTTCATCGACCCATGAGCCAAGTGATCCACCGCTTAGAGTATAAATTTTTTGTTTTTATTATTTATGTCATAAATTTTGTTATAAAAAAAAAAAATTTTTTTTTTATAAAATTATATTATTTTATACATCATATATATTTATTTGTTGCGAATGTCTTAATTTAATTCTTTTTTTTTTTAATAAAAAAAAAAATAATTTAAATATTAACTTATTCGTAAAAAAAGGAAAAATAACATATAGTTATAGTTTCTTTAATTATATTTAAGTACAACATAATATATATGATGTTTTTTGAAATTATAAAATAATTATAATTTATTAAAGCTTTCAAAAAATTTTTAATTATTGACATTATTATTATAATGACGAATAATTTTAATATATAGTAACTTAATAATATATATTATATGAAAAAAGAAACGTCACTAATAATATGACGAACCATAGAACTTTATTAAATGAAAAAAGAACGTCACTAATAATATGACGAAACATAAAACTTTATTATATGAAAAAAGAAACGTCACTAATTATATGACGAAACATAAAACTTTATTAAATGAATGAAAAAAGAAACGTCACTAATAATATGACGAAACATAAAACTTTATTCATATTGTATTTTAAAGTGGATTGTCGACCAAACAATCTACATTTTTAATATAATATATATATATATATATATATATATATATATATAAAATTATATTTATAAATAAATTTCTTTATTGTTTTTTTTTTTTTTTGTTTCCTTTTAGAAAGAATCACATTAATGATCCTTCCGCAGGTTCACCTACGGAAACCTTGTTACGACTTTTACTTCCTCTAAATAATCAAGTTCGGTCAACTTTTGCGAAACAACCGCAACACACAAGGCGTCACAGTGATCACGTCCGGAGACCTCACTAAATAATTCAATCGGTAGTAGCGACGGGCGGTGTGTACAAAGGGCAGGGACGTAATCAATGCGAGTTAATGACTCGCACTTACTGGGAATT